>JASDQU010515130.1:86017-97064 GCA_032191745.1 Picea mariana | reverse complement strand
AATGTGCAGGCATTAAGCAATAGTGCGAAGACTGCAACAATGGACGGAGGATCTTCACACCAGAATATCGAAGCTTTTGTACAAGCTTTGAAGGCAACAAGGACTAAATTGATGAAGACTGTGGACTAACAGCGAACAACAGCTTCGCGTGGAAGCTCAATATTAATAATATAATTGCAGGTTCGTTTTCAAAATCGGTTTAGGGTTATTTTAGTTTCGAATTTATAAGTATTAAAAGGATTTATTCGGAACTCAAATTTAAATTATTGTAATTACATTGTCATAATATTTTTACGTTTGGTTTTTCATGAAGATTTTAAATTATTTTCTTTTACATATTTTTATGTGATTTTAAATTATTTTTAGATGTTTGACTTAACGTTAAAAGGTTAATCAGGCATACGTATTTCGGGCATAGTGGATGTTTGTTTAGATATGAATAACATTGATAGTGTTATTAAACTAGCATACCCTAAGCTAGAAAATGACAATGCCCAAGTTTTTAGGTTTTTATTATGAATATGATATTTCCTCATAATAAAATATAATCATATATAAACTATATGATTATGTGATTAGTATTAGAAAATTACCATGTCCAAGTTTTTAGGTTTTTATTATGAATATGATATTTCCTCATAATAAAATATAAATTATATGATTATGTGATTAGTATTAGGTTTTTTTTAAGAATTTTAAAAAAAATTGTTTAGTTATTTGAATGGATTTTTAAGTACATTTTATAAAAATATATTTGAAAATCCAATCCTAATAAATTTTTTCATTCTCTAAAATTTTAAAAAATATAAACTATTACACTAATATTATATGGAAGCATGTTTGAATGGATTTTTAAGTACATTTTATAAAAATATATTTGAAAATTCAATCCTAATAAATTTTTTCATTCTCATAAATTTTAAAAAATATAAACTATTACACTAATGTTATATGGAAGCATGGGTGAAGAGGTAAGTTGAGTCACATAATAATTAAGAATATATATTTTAATTAGATTGAATTCCTATTATATTACAATAAACATTCAATCAATAATTATTTACTTTATTTAGCCATTACAAAATAACAAAAATTCATTTATTACAAGATATGTATAACATTTCTAAAGGGCTTGAAAGTAAACCAACTAAAATAGTTATACTAAAATTACTTATCCTATAACTTTTATGTAAAGAAAAGTATTTACAATAAATTTCAATTTCATAATCCAAGTGTTTCCTTCAACCTGAACGAATATAGAGGAAAGTTGTATGAATTTCTAGCCAATATTTGTATACACACAACTATGAGGGTTACCCAAGGGGCTATTGTACCCGACTTTGCTACACCCACAAGCCTTATACAAAAGCATATGAGATCACATCCATGTAATCATGTCCACAATGGATTTATGAAGAGACCCTTCTTGCACTYRCGAGAAAGAAATAGTATAGAAAAACAACMTATATGGGGAAGGATTCTTGCTTTTTAATYAATAAGGCATAATYGTATGCAATCAATGATCTAAGATTGAATACATAAATATTGCATGGAATGGCTTTTGGGATTTCAACTTTTTGTCATTAAGTTGTTGTCATTGTCCTTAGTGCATCTCACCTTTCATCATGAATAACATATTTCCATGAGATTGAAATTAGATCAAATGGTACGTCTAATTAACAATTGATTTTTTTAATCGTATTACACCATGTGTTTTGTAGTTTTTAATCCAAGGAAGTCGGTGATTCACTTAATTGGTAGGTTTTTCAATTTTTTTAAAGTGCTTCCTTTCTTTAAGCTTAAGACAAGCCTCTCGATTATTTTTCAGAAGCTCGGGCCCATAAGTGGTGTATGCGAAATGCTTCTATATATACAAATTAATGAAATTGTAGGCATATGTTTGTGTGAGGATATAGAAATGGTCCTTATGACTATTGCCTTGGATAGTGCTTGAGGTGCATTTGTAGACTATAGGGTAGGGGCATCGAGCATGTGTGAGGAGATACAAATGGTCCTTATCACTATTGCCTTGGATAGTGTTTGAGGTGCATTTGTAGACTGTAGGGTAGGGGCATCGAGCATATCCTTGTATTTCAAAAACGGCCATGTAACTAAAATTAATTTACTTTGTGTAATTTGTTTTCGTTTTCAAGCATTTTTAACTAAGCAATTGTTGTGTCCTTATATGAAAATCTTAAAGGTGCATTCTCCACTCTATTCATCAACACCTTCTAACAAGCTGCTTTGCTTGCTTATTCTCAAGGAAAGATATCTTAGAAAAAAATACAAAGTTTTCACCCAAAACAAAGGAGGTTGTTTCATGGACCTTAGTAAATTGTAAGATCATTTTAATTGCAATAACTTCATGATTCCAATTAACAATATTAATATGAAATTTTCCCTCAAGTTATTCATGCTTCAATATTCCTTGTCAAATTTATGTCAGTACAAACCAAGTTATTTATTCTTCAATAAAGTATGAATATATTATTCAAAGATTTCCAACCAAACATAAAGGACATACTACCATTTTTGGTTAATAAATTACATTTCAACTAATATGTACATTTAAAAAAAGCAACTAAACCTTTTAGTATTAAAATTATTGAGAAGAGAGATTGAAAATTTGGGGTAACCTATCATCTTTTCAAAAGTAAAGAAGCTAACTATGTTAAGAGCCAAAAAGGGATACAAATTTAGGCCTTAGATAAAAAGCACTTGCATTTTTTTTTTATTAAGAAAGTAGAAATTGATTCTACATTTGGAACGAACTTTATCTAATGGAGGAAGTTTGATAAGATCTTCATTAAACTATTGAAAAACAATTTTCTGCAAAATATAATTTGAGAGAAAAAATGGAGTTTTAATCCAATGTTGATAACTTTGACATTTAACTTTGCTTCAAAGGGTTTAATCCTTTTAAAAGGACCCAATTCATTGAATTTTTAAAAAAAATGAAATGGGAATGCCCAAGTAATTTGAGGGAGGTTTCATATGAATTTTTTTAATTGGGATTATAAAGATATTGCAATTAAAATGATTGTATTTGAACTTCAAGGGAGGTTTCATATTAATATTGTTAATTGAGATTATAAAGATATTGCAATTAAAATGATTGTATTTGTAGTTGGTTCACTATTTTAATGAGGTTTGTCTACATTTTACCACTTCATCCATTGGGTAGAGAAACAATGTTTGGCATCACAACCTTTTACCTCAACCCTTTGTGTCCACCTAAACAAGTGTGCCCACTACTATACATAACCAAATACCCTACATAAAGCCCCCTAAAGCACCATGTATCCTCCCTTAGTGCATGTCTCTAGATACATGTTTCTATTTATTAGAATTAATTTAATTGTTTTTAAAAGATATCCATGTTCTTCATGAAGTTGTTATTTTTCTCAACATTATTCAATATACTATTTGGTTATGGATAGGTCATCCACATTATTGGTGAAGCTATGCATTTTGCTCAACATTGCTTACTTCAAATCACTTTTAAATACTATCCATGTTATTGACAAAGTTCTCACTCTTCTTAACAACAATTATGGATTTATATGTAATGCAAAAACAAGTATAATTTATCTTTGATTTTGCAAAGGTGAATTTATTTACTAAATCCATTGCATCAACTCAACAAAAGTAATTTATCTTTGATTTTGCAAAGATCAATCTATTTACTAAATCCATTACATTAACTCAAAAAAAAAAATTTACTGTGTATAAAAGATTGACAAACAAAAAATCAAAATACATTAAAGAAATTTGGTATTTTACCTATAAGGTGAAGAAAAACAAATAGATTTCAAAAATATTATTTTTGAATTGGAACTATCCATGTCACTTTCAAACAATATAAAAAGATAGATATGATACAGTGACGTCTTTGAAATCAATTTAGTGCATGTTTTCAAATATAGTAAAGAAAGGACCACTAGTTTATAAATATACCCGTAATACAATGAAAAATCATTTGTAACTAAAATTTTTTTGCATTAAAATAATGAATCAAATAATTAAAAATTTTGTATAACCTTAAAACTATATATGCGTGGAGATTACAAAACCATCAAATTTTAACCATAAAACTACCTAACTTACCTTGACCTAACTTTGGTGACTCAAGGGTGCAGTTTCCAAGACAAATAATAACAATTTTAATATTTGTTTGAGTCAAAATTCTCATAATTGCAGTTTGAGTGTTTTAATATTTGTTTGGGTCAAAATTCTCATAATTAATAACAATTTTAATATTTGTTTGGGTCAAAATTCTCATAATTAATAACAATTTTAATATTTGTTTGGGTCAAAATTCTCATAATTGCAGTTTGAAACTCAAATGAATCCTGCCAAGTTGTGAATCCGTACTTTTTGACACTTCCTTGTATGTGTTAAGAATAGTAAATCATGATAAATATAATCCACTTTTAACAGCACACGTCATCGTCACGACACCATTAACCTTAGTTGACTTTTAGTTGACTTTTTCTTTGTACACTAAAATTGTGACAGACTTAGCATGGTTTTACGTATTTATTATGATAATGGTTTTTGCTAAAAGTTTTATTTTTTTGTCTAAATTTGGTGATGTAAATTTGGACAAAATCACTATTTCTTGTTGTTTAAATTGCATTTCTGAATGCATAAATGGATTCATCATGGTGAAAAACTCTTAAGATAATCTGATTATATAAACTTAGCCACTCAAATCTGTAGATCCAACCATTCCTCACCAAATTTCAAGAAAAAAGTCTTACAAAATCTAAACTAAAAAAATCTTAAAAAAACTAAAAACCTAAAAGAAAAGATATAAAGTTTAGACTACGCTTTATGATAAATGGCAATAATCATTATCCCGGAGTATATTTATTGTAGTATATATCCTATTAAATTTGTGTGTACATAAAAATATAACTATAATGTTTTATAGTCCAAACTAACAGTATTATATATATCTATATACAATGTTTAGCAATTTTAATATATACAATGTTTGAAAAATAATAATATTCCAGAATATATATGCATACATCTTCAAAATTAAATTTTAAAATTAAAGTATTGAAGCCTACCAGTCATGAAAATGTGAAGATATAAGTTACTTTGTATATTTTTTATTATAATTTTTTGATTCAAAAATTACAAACAAAATATGATTAAACAAAGTTATTAAAAATATTGAATCCAATCCATATTATAATTTATAAAAAATCAAAATTTCAATAATAAGTAATTTCAAATTTAAAATTTGCCTCGATAATACTTTGCCATAAAATTTGTCGACCCTATACAATTGGGAAGACACATTTTTTTAAGCTTCTATTTACTCATTTTCTCTTCTTAAAAAACCACATCAAGAATCAAGCTTCTATTTACTCATTTTCTCTTCTTAAAAAACCACATCAAGAATCCAAGTGATCGATGGCCAAATTGGAATGAAATATGAAAATAAATACGTTTAGTCATCATCCATGTTCATACCGATACAACCCAAATATTGAAGAGTCGCTATCCATGTTCATACCGATACAACCTAAATATTGAAGAGCAAGCTACATATGGTATTGTACACCACAAACCTGAAAGTAATAAATATATAACATAAAATGTATACATAATAATTTCTCATTATCAAAAGAGAAATAAAATTATATTATTGTTAATATTGCTTCAAACATAAAGCAAAGTTTTCTTGTACATTTTTTTTGCTTTCTTGAACACGTACATACCTAGAAATATCCTCAAATGTATTTAATCAAATGTCCACATTAATTTTATTTTTTCTAGTTACACCAACTACCATGTCCTGACTCTGGATTATATGTGAATGGAAAAAAGTTGGAAACGTGCTCATGTACACAATAGGCTTTCTCAAGGAAAACATCTACACAATATGCTTTCTCATGGAAAACATGAATATTTGAATAACTTCTTCCACAAAAGCTACAGGATGTATGGAAAATTGGCATTTACTTAATAATTATTTTACTCGTCCATCCACAGAAAGAAACATGTAAGGCATACAAAGACATGATAAATGACAATTTACAACAACTTATGCTATCTATTCCTTTGTACGGTCACTAACGGTGAAAATAATTGGCTAAATAAAGTGTTTGTTGTTTTTTATGGATGTGTCCAAAGGAAACAAATTAATGTGAAAAATAAGTTTTCAGACTTAAGACTCCTAAAAATCCAATGTAACAAAATCAAACATTAAACCTGCGATCAACAATGCAAACAACAAAAATATTATGCAATGACGAAATTATCCATGACTACTGCACAGTGGTTGTGTGTTAAGATTCGTCCATGTCGATTGTATTCATGGGAAGATAGTTCCACTCCCCACAATTTTGACTGCCATGTATGCAGAAGCATGCATCCATCAACACTATATTCGTCTATGCATTATAGAATTTGTCACCGATTATGTGTATATGCAACAACTAAAGTTTAGGATAAAATGTTACAGATAATCAATAACATTCGTAGACTCAGTGCCCACCTTAAACAAAATAAAATTGCAGTATGCTATGGAAGCTCATATGTGCAAGCAATGTGCAGAAGCAAGCGAAACATGTGTGGGTCCTACTACAAAGATGCAACTGGCAATGATTCTAGTTTTCTCTGTGTGAACAGAAGAAGAGTAAACTACATGAAGGCCAACTACCCCTAGTAAACATTAAAATTGAAAAATGATAAAAAAATATTCCACCAAATCCTTATTGCTTGGAAGGAGTCATGCAAGTATTGACATGTTGAAGAGTCATATGTGCATAGACCTCATCAGTCTCCACATTAACCTGAAAGAATCAAGAAACAATTTTGGAGAATTACATAAATTTGCAATTTAAAAAATGCATAGTAGTAATATCCTCAGGTGGCACCTCAATAGTCAAAAGTCTGCAGTCATACATGCAATGTAACATAGTGAAGCTGACAAATCAACTTGGATGGGAGACTCGCGTAATTATCATCACCAATGAGGGTATTGAATGCCCTTTATACGATATGAAAAAATTATCAGGCCCATGCTCTAAATATGTCGTATTGCAAGCACTGTTGGATATCAGTTTATCAGTATCAAAAGCCATCCAAATATTTCATATAACAGAAAAAAACCCTACACAAACCATACCAATCTGCCTCCTGACTACTAAAAACAGCGAAACAAGACACAACCACAAATCAATTGATAGACAAGTATGAAAGATCCATTTCAAAATTTCCCAATTGTAATTCATTAAATGTCACACACATTTAAATCAATCTATGTTACATATATTCATAGTTTAAAAAACACCCAAAACGCTTCGCAGAAAGAGAAAAAAAAAGAATCGCAGATTATCATTATTAAAACTACCACTTTTAAATAAGACCTATTGTTGGAACAAAAGTTAAAAGTCCAGATGATCTACACCATAAAAGTATAGATGAAGAAAAAAAATCATAATTTACTCACTGGTATGTTCAGTATAATGGATATGGAAAACGTTGCATAATTGTATCATTGTATAAGGCGACATTGCATGGAGATCATAAAACAGTGTCTCTTTCCAGAGAAATAAATGAATTGATCCTTTTTGTTTCCTCTCTGTTGTTAAAAAATCATACAAGAAGCAGCCTCCACCTCCTCTCTGTTGTTAAAAAATCATACAAGAAGCAGCCTCCACCTCCGCCTGATGAGATCGCGGTTTCAAGTCAAGTTGGCAGCCTTAGTAGTAGAATGAATCAACAGGAAATGATTTCGAACCTTAAACCTGGTCCTTCTCAAAATATAGGGAAGAAGCAACTATATTTTCTAGTAGGCGGAGGCCCCATTGCCTAGGAACCATTCATCGCCCTCTGCTTCGTTCGGGACCCCCTAAGAAAACTTCAAGAAATTTCATGGCCCTTAATAGTGGACAGGTTGAATGAGAGCCCTTGATCTCTAAACAAGATCCATGGTTGAGCTCCTCAAGAGTCAACCTTGTATAAATTCATGTGTTCTCTAATATAATAGAAGCAAGTCATATTGTCTAAGTACTCTCTATGTCTCCTATGTGTAATCTCATCATGTTTATTAGTAATTATTGTAATTTGTAAATATCGTATCATGTTTATATATTCATATGGATAATGATAGAAATTTTTGAATGTCTTTATATTTGAAAGACAATATGAATGCATTCTAAATATATTATGATTTGGATTTATTTATTTTACATTTTTTGTATTGAAAGATATTTACAAAAAATATTAATAACAAAAAAGTATTTCAATGTGGATTATAAATAAAATAAAATATTTAAATAGAGTCAACTACAAATAAAATATTTCAATGTCAACCTTAAGTAAAATATTCCACTATCATCTTGGAAGTAATTGAAAGTAAAAACATGTTATTGATGTGTTGTTTAATATAAGAGAGATAGGTCATAGATTTCCTAATCAATATAAATTGAACACATAACATGTATATAGAGAATCAGTCTAAATCCACCTTAATCTCAAATTTATTCTAAACAAAAAAAATCATATCTTTTAAAATTAAAACTTTTTTTATTTGAAAAAACTTATAATCACTATCAACATTAAAATGAATCCTAAAATCTTAAAAATTTTATAAAAACAAATACCAAATACTAATCTAATAATAACATATGTATTATATTATTCAAAATTAACATTAAAACATCTTTCAATATAAAATTGTAATCTTTAATATTAAGAAAATATATTACACTCTATCATTAACCCATATTTCTCACTCTCTCCAATTTTATTACATTGGAATGTCTATGTGTGCAAATTGAGATTTATTTTAATTTTTTTTAATAAACTATAACATTAATTATATGATACAAAATGTATAACATTAATTATATGATACAAAATGTTTATAGTAGAAAATTATTTATATTTTTTTAATTTAAATTAATTTAAAAAAAAAATTATTTATTACTTTAATTTTATTTAAATTAATTAATTTATTTTTATTTATAATTTAAAAAATTAAAAACAACTAAAAAAATTGAATTTTCATTTTATCAATTTGTAATGACATTATCATCCTATGTATGCTCGCATGCTACACTGTTAGACCAAACGGTATGACCAAACGGTATGTTGCATTGAAAGTTTGTTTTAACCCAATTAAGTAACTTTAAACATATTTTAAACTAACTATCACACTCATGTATGCATTTTCCAAAGCCAAAAGAACATAAAATATTGATTTTCTATTTTAGTTCTTAATATTTATATTAAGGTTCTGGCTGATGATAAAATTTGATTTTTAGAACTAAAGTTTTAATTGGATATAAGATATTGAATTCTTTTTTATTATTTATAAAATATTGGATTTCATATTAAGAAAAGAGGAAATTTTGAATGTTTAAGATATAAATATTTTGTAATTAAGGATAGTAAAATAAGTTGTAAAAATAAATCCCATTCCAATGAAGACTATGGTATTCATAATGAAAGAATAAGGAAAGCATGGTTAAGAAAAAGAGTAGATCAAAAACTTTTGAGAATTGGAGATGCAAATAACGATGTTGAATAAGGACCTTAAATCCTAATGATGATGAACATGTACTTAACAATAAATTCTAACTCTGAGGAAGAGAGCATGGATTTGATAAATAAATTGAAGAGGATTTTCATAAAAAAATATGGCATTGATAAAGAAATTGAAGAGGAGGCTAATACTAGGACAAATTGGTAGTGACAATGATATCCAAGATGATGAAAAATTATTATTAAACATCAACACAACCAAAATTGAAGAGTTGGGGCCCAATTTTTCACTCGTACTATACAAAAACATGTTCATGATATTCTCACGGTGTTTTTTTAAAGACCATCAAGTTAAATAACATTTGTTCTTGTGCTTCTCAGTGTCCTCTGCAGACAAAGACTAAATTCCAAACAAAAATTATGGATTTATTCCAAATTGGTTATGATCCTTCAGAATGGGAATTGGTTGATGCCCGTTCAGATGGTGAATATCTTTCGCTTACTGATAATGATGAGTCTCCACCCCCTGAACCTGACCAAGATGAATGCGCAGATGATTTTGATTCTGATTCAGATACGTCACAGATAACGGAAAATTTGAATTTCCTCGATATCAAGATGATGTCTCCTACCTCAGACCTACCATCCCTTCTCCAACAAAGGTATGTC
This sequence comes from Picea mariana, assembly GCA_032191745.1. Lineage (NCBI taxonomy): Eukaryota > Viridiplantae > Streptophyta > Pinopsida > Pinales > Pinaceae > Picea > Picea mariana. The sequence goes on along the minus strand of JASDQU010515130.1, from coordinate 86,885 downwards.
CTTCTAGATAAATTGTCCACCCTCACACCCGGACAATTTCATCTCTCCCGACGGTATACTTCTCAGCTTTCTCTCCTCTCTGACCAAATCACTAAGCTTTAGCAACCAAGCGTGGTGAATATTCATAATTATACTCCTAAGGATTCTGAGTTTATTCCACCACAAACTAAAACTAGCAGAGAAAAAAGTACAATTAGATTTACAGAACCTATGAAAGAAGTACATCTAGCTGATGAAGATTCTTTAGATAATACTATTTTTCATCTAGAAGAATCTGTGAGAGAAAAAGAGGCTATAATAGCAGATTTATGGAAGAGCTTAAAACTACAAAAGGAAGAATTGAACTTTCTTAAGAATAAAAGAGATGAAAAGTTAGAAAAAGAAATGTTCAATCAGGATACAGAAATTGAACCATATGAATCCAAACAAATGAATGGATTAGATGATAGATTGGTCATTTCTGTAAATCTTAAAGTCCAAGGATATCTGCAATATACCCTTGATGCGCAATTGGACACAGGAGCCATGAACTCTTGTGCAAAGCATGGAGCCATACCTTCCTATTATTGGCAACCCATTGACATATCTTTCAGAGCAGTCAATAAGTCTGAAATAAAAATCAAATATATTGCCCCAAACTTCCCAATATTGATTCAGAAAGACAAAGTAGCAGTAACACTCTATTGTTACGATACTGGAGCAGATATCTTACTAGGACAGGATTTTGTAAATAAATGTTTGCCTTTTGTTATAGGAAGCGATTTTGTACAGATCACAGTTTTGGGTAAATCCATAAAAATACCCAGTAAATCTTCTTATGTTACAAGGATATAAGTGAAACAGACTCTCCAACATATAGAAAATTTTG
>JASDQU010515130.1:57686-80787 GCA_032191745.1 Picea mariana | reverse complement strand
CTATATAAATAATGATTTAAATTTTTGAATATTTTTTTATTTGAAGAAAAACTTGAATGTATATATTTAGATTTTTCTTCAAATAAAAAAATATTCAAAAATTTATCTATATGGATTTATAAACATGATAATATATTTAAAAATTTACAATAATTATCCCTTTTCAAATAATAATTGATTTTAAATAATGAAGTCTAAATATTTTAATTGATGCACTCAAGGATGTAGATTGATTGGCAAGTGTCATATAAATGGAAGAAAATATGTAAAAGAGGTATCAAGTTCGATTCTCACCTCGATTTACTTGTACTCCATGTTTACGGGCATCTCCCTTAACTATTAAATAAAAAAAAAATTTGAGATTAAAAAAATAATTTAATGTAAAAGAAAATAATTTAAAATGTTAGTGAGAACAAACATAAAAAAGTAATTACAATAATTTAAATTATTTTTATTATTGTAATGTAATTACAACAATTTAAATTTGAGTTCTCAATAAATCCTTTCAACACTTATAAATACGAAATTAAAATAACTCTAAACTAATTTTGAAAACGACCTATGGTCTGCAAATATATTACTAATATTGAGCTTTTGGTCCACACTCTTCATCAATTTAGTCCTTGCCTTCAACCCTTGTACAAAAGTCTCGATGTTCTGGTGTGAAGATCCTCCGTCCATTGTTGCGGTCTTCACACTGTTGCTTAACGCCTTCACATTTATCTTCATCTCCTTCCCTTCACCACTCAACAATTTTCTTATACCGTCGCATATGTATTCCCTCGCTCTCATCTTGCTATCACCCGCGTGATTGCATCTCCTCAATATTACTCCAATCTTCCATTCATCGGCCATGAGCTTGCAGTTAGTGTATTGTTCTGACCAAGTAGGAAACCCTAACATAGGAACTCCAAGAGCTATGCTTTCAAGCATCGATTTCCATCCGTAGTGTGTAATGAATCCTGCAACAGAGGTATGGGATAACACTCACAACTGATTGCACCATGGAACAACGATCCCCTCGCTTCTTATCTCATCAAGAAAACCATGGGGTAGCCAGTCTGAGACGGTTGGAGCTACAATGTTAGGACGAACAACCCAAAGGAAGGGCTGTCCACTATCCTTAAAACCCATCGCTATTTCCTCCAGCTGAGCTTTAGACTGATGAATCATGCTCCCAAACGAAACGTATATAACCCAATCATTGGGTTTTGTATTCAACCATGCTAAGGAGTCATACTCTATCTAAATGTTTGTTCCAACTCTAATTATGTCCTCGTCACAACCCTTTAAATAAACATATGGAAGCAGGGGGATCACATGAAAAACCAGAGGTTCTAATTTCATTTTCGTGCTTTCAAGACCGTCAAAATAATTACAGAGAACTCAGTCTGCCCCGCGGCTTGACTGAAGCGATTTAATCACCAATTCAAGAATGTACTGTGAATTGGGGTCTTGATCCTAGAGGAAGGATGGAAGAACTTTTGGATGTAACGTTGGAACGCCTAGAATATAATCTATCAAATAATTGTCCTCATCACTGCAAGCAAATCCCATCCCACAAATGATGACCATAATTAGAAAAATAAAAACCAATAAGGCTCTCATGTTTGTAGTTAGCAATTATATGNGAGTCTCGAATTTCTTGGTTACATTAGGTGTCTAGAACAAAAAGGTATCTGCTGCGACACACGATATGGGAGGCCCCGTCTTGTTGAGATTGTGAATAAATTGTTCCAACTCTCCTCCCATGTTATTCTCAAGAGAGCGCAAGAAATCGTAGAATATGGCGGACCGATCGATATCGAGAGATAATCCATAGAAGATTTTTGCAGAACGAATATCAAGACCCCGTTGGACAGGTGTAGCAAGTACAAAAATCCCCACATTGATCTACACGACATCTTGCTGTGAAGTAGAGGGGAAAGAAATATCGTAAGCATGAAGACAAGGGGAGACATACCGACAAGGGGAGTTACCCTTTTCTCCCATGATGTTAAAGGGGGAGAAAAATAAATATTAGAAGCATGAATACAAGGGGAGCAACCCCAAAGAGAGTTACCTTTTTCCATTGATGTCAAAGGAGAAGAGAAACATGAGTAAAATTGGTCACATGTGGAGTATGGGTGTTTCCATCAATGTCAAAGGGGGAGATTGTTGGAAATTTATTTGTCATTGATGTCAACTCTAGATGAACTCTAGAAGCATTGATGTCAACCCTAGAAGAATCCTTAAAAATATGGTTAAGTGGTTGAGAAGCCCCATAGGTATGGTCAGGAAGCCTGAAGTTGTTTGAGGAATAAGAATGTATGTACATGGGTCACAATGTAGCAAAGTGTATATAGGTTATATGTGGGTTGACAATGGTAAAGACACAAATGTGCGCGGGTTGTAGAAGAGAAAAGTGTGGATATCCATGGGTTGATAGTGTACAAGTAACAAATCTGTGAATATTTTTTAGGAGGATGCCAGTACCACGTTATTGAGGCTAAGGAAGGTCTGTATGACTGTCATCTAATGCACTAGGTCTGTTATAGAAACAAAGGTATATTTTTACATGTGTTTTAAGGGTTGTGTCTTGATACATGCTTGAGGCTTGGTTTGGAGATTTGGGAATACGCTGAGGGTACACCTTGGTGATGTTATGGTACATTGATTATAGCATATATTGACTATATTGGTATCTAGTTTAGTGTATGTCATGGTGATGTTATCACATGATTGAGGCACTTCATTGATGATATCTTATGGTACATGGTGTATGGCATGATTTAGATATATCATGAGTGATATAGTATATGGTTGAGGCACATGTTATGGTACATGATATGGTAAATTGTTGATGCATGATATGGTACATGTTTTGGTACATGGTTGATGCATGATATGGTATAGGTTTTGGTACATGGTTGATGCATGATAGGGTACAGGTTTTGGTACATGGTTGATGCATGGTATGATACATGTTTTGTACATGGTATGGTACAAGTTTTGGTACGTGGTTAATGCATGATCTGGTATAGGTTGATGTGACAGTGACAATGAAAGGTTGATCTAACAATGATATTGCTAGGTTGATGTTACAGTGATAGTGACAGGTTGATGTGATGGTGACAATGACAAATTGATTGATGAGGCAATGGCAGTGAAGATATCAGTGGTAGTAACAAGTTGAGTGAACACTTGTATTTCAGGGCGAAGGGACAAGGAAAGGAGAGGGGGTTGTATCGTCCTTCCAGTTGGCACTGAATAATACACGGAGTTGAATATTCCTTTAGGTTGGAGCCTGTAAATTAGGGGGTCGTAGCATCTTTTTGGTTGGATCCAGAGAAAAAAAATGAGTTGAAGCTTCCTTCAAGTTGGGGCCTGTAAACTAGGGGGTTGTAGCCTCCTTCCAGTTGGTGTTAGATAATTAGGAATTTGGTGCTTCCTATGAATGTAATATTGATACATATAAGAAATCATTCCATGGTTTTATCCCATTTGGGTTTCCACGTAAGTTTTGGTGTATCTGATGTGATATTGTTGAATTGTACTGCTTATGGTTATATGCTCATAATATATTGAATGCAATCATAAATGATATACTAGTGATAAAGTTAAAGTTTATATATTGTGATTGAAAGTGTTAAGAAGTGCTCATACTGATTCACCCCCCCTTTTAGTATTCCAACAAAGAGAACAACCTACAAAGTAATTCACCTGAGTACTATTGGACAACACTCTTCAAAAATGCTAAAAGATATGCAAGGAATTGTGACAACTACCAAACAATGGGGAGACTAGTACAAGTTGACAGAATGCCCCTACAACCCATTTGATTGCAATAACTAGGTTTAAAATACATTATGCTTTAGCTTTGTCTCTTTCATAGAATTTTTATCATTAAATAATGTAGTATCATTTTCAACTTCTTGTACTTCATCAAGTCAAATAACATTTGTGCAATCATTGATTGTCTTTAAAAAACATTGTGAGAATATGGAACATGTTTTTGTATATTACGAGTGAAAAATTGGGTCCCAACTCTTCAATTTTTGTTGTATTGATGTTTAATAATAATTTTTCATCAACTTGGATATCATTGCCACTACCAATTTTTCCTAGAATCCTTGATGTATTAGCTTCCTCTTCAATTTCTTCATCAATGCCATATTTTGTATGAAAATCCTCTTCAGTTTGTTTTTAAATTCCATGTTCTTCTTCCTGGGAGTTAGAATTCGCCTATCATCATTAGGATTTAACATCTTTGTTCAACATCATTATTTACATCTCTGATTCTCAAACATTTTTGATCTACTCTTTTTCTTAACCATACTTTCCTTGTTTTTTCATTATCAATACCATAGTCTTCATTGAAATAATAGTTTTCTGACAACATATTTTACTATCATTGATTACAAAATATTTATACCTTAAACATTCAAAATGCACTTTTTTCAATATGAAATACAATATTTTATAGGTAATAAGAAAAAATCCAATGTCTTATAACCAATTAAAACTTTAGGATTAAAAATCAAATTTCAACAAGAACTTTAATATGAAAATAACTAAAATTGAAAATCAATATTTTATGTTATTTTGGCTTTGGAAAATGTATACATGAGTGTGATAGTTAGTTTAAATTATATGAAAAGTTACTTAATTGGGTTAAAACAAACTTTCAATCCAACATACTCTTTTGTATAAATGTGTAGCATGCAAACATAAATATGATGATAATGATACTGCCATTACACATTGATAAAATGAAAATTCAATATCTTTAAAAGTAAAAATATAATTAAATTTATTTTTATTTTTTTAATTTAAATAAAATTTAAATAATAAATAAATTTACAATATTTTTCTAATTAATTTAAATTGAAAAAATATTTTTTTTTCTTATAAACATTATATCATATAATTAATGTTATAGTTTATTAAAAAAATTTAAAATAAACCAATGTTATAGTTTATTAAAAAAATTTAAAATAAACCTCTTTTGCACACATGTGCATTCCCATGTAATAAAAATTGGAAAGAGTGAGAAATATGGGTTATGAAAATATGCAATTCATATGGTAGAGTGCAATAGGCTTTCTTAATATTAAATATTAAGATTTTATATTGAAAAGTGGTGTAATGTTAATTTTGAATAATTTAATATAGTTGTTATTATTAGATTAGTATTTGTTAATTTTGAATAATTTAATACAATTGTTAATTGTTATTATTAGATTAGTATTTGGTATTTGTTTTAATAAAAAATTTAATATTTTAAAATTCATTTTAATGTTGATAGTTGTTATTATTAGATTAGTATGTGGTATTTGTTTTAATAAAATATTTAATATTTTAAAATTTATTTTAATGTTGATATTGATTTTAAGTTTTTTCAAATTAAAAAGTTTTAATTTTAAAAGACTTGTTTTTTTGGTCTAGAATAAATTTGGGATTAAGGTGGAATTAGACTGATTCTCTATATATATTATGTGTAGACTTTATATTGATTAATAAATCTATGATACATTTCTCTTATATTAAACAAGTGATTAACATTTTTTTACTTTCAATTACCCCCACATATATAAAAATGATAGTGAAATATTTTACTTAAGGTTGACATTGAAATATTTTATTTATAATTGAGTCTATTTAAATATTTTATTTTATTTATAAGTCATTAGAATAATTTTTTGTTATTAATATTTTTTATAGATATATTTCAATACAAAAAATGTAAAATAAATAAATCCAAATCATAATATGTTTAGAATGCATTCATATTGTATTTCAAATATAAAGATATTAAAAAATGTCTATCATTATCCATATGAATATATAAACATGATAAGATATTTACAAATTACAATAATTACTAATAAACATAAACATAATGAGAGTGCACATAGGAGACATAGAGAGTACTTAGACAATATGACTTGCTTATATTATATTAGAGAACACATGAATTTATACAAGGTTGTTTCTTGAGGAGCTCAACCATCAATCTTGTTTAGAGATCAAGGGTTCTCACTCAACCTATCCACTATCACAAGTAGGTTAATGTGATCAACTACTCCTTTGACTTGGAGTGCATCAGTTATCTCTAACTTAGTCTAATAAATCATCTTATTGAATTAATTACTTAATAAATCAAACCTCATTTGAAAGTCAACTTTATAATTAAATCAAACCACATTTGAAAATCAACTTTATAATTAAATCAAACCACATTTAAAATTCAACTTTATAATTAAGAGAAATCATATCATAAACACTTCCCCATATACAAAGAAATAAAACTAAAAGAAATAAAAAAGTAACTAAGATGGTTAAATGTAAGTGTTACATATACACATTTATGTAGAAAAGAAATATAATGTAGATAACATTATATTTTCTAAATGGATAATATCAATATTATTATACATTAATTTGGAAAAACATATAATATTTATAATAATGAATTACAATATTATAGATTAATTGAAATATTGAAATATTTTATTTAAGGTGGATATTGAAATATTTTATTTATAGTTAAGTTTATTGAAATATTTTGTTTTATTTATAATCTATATTGAAATACTTTTTTGTTATTAATATTTTTTTGTAAATACTACTTATCAATTTCATGTTAAACATAGAATTGATTATACATCTCCTTCATACTAAACTGTACAAAATATCTTCTAGCACAAAACACAAAAAAAAAAATGTAAAATAAATAAATTCAAATCATAATATATTTAGAATGCATTCATATTGTCTTTCAAATATAAATATATTCAAAAGTTTATATCATTATCCATATCAATATATAAACATGATAAGATTTTTTAGAATTATAATAATTATTAATAAACATCATGAGAATACACATAGGAGACATATAGAGTAGACAATATAACTTGCTTCTATTATATTAGAGCACACATGCATTTATACAAGGTTGACTCTTCAAGAGCTCAACCATTGCTCTTGTGACTTTCTTCTATTATATTAGAGAACACATGCATTTATACAAGGTTGACTCTTGAGGAGCTCAACCATTGATTTTGTGAATTGCTTCTATTATATTAGATAACACATGCATTTATACAGGGTTGATTTTTGAGGAGCTCAACTATTGATCTTTTTTAGAGATCAAGAGCTCTTATTCAACCTATCCACTATCATAAGTAGTTTAATCTTATTTCTTTGAACCATGTGCTCAACTACTCCTTTGACTTGGAGTGCATCACTTATTTTTAACTTAATCTAATAAATTCTCTTATTGAATTAATTCCTCAATAAGTTAAACCACACTTGAAAGTCAACCTTATAATTAAGAGAAAGCATACCATAAACACTTCCCCATATATTAGCTAGCAATAGATTACTAAGAAATACAACTAAAAAAAATAAATAGTAACTACTATGGTTAAATGTAAGTGTTATATATACACATTTTATGTAGAAAAGAAATATAATGTAAATAACATTATATTTTCTAAATGGATAATATCAATATTATTATATATTAATTTAAAAAAATATACTATATTTATAATGATGAATTATAATATTATAAATTAATTAAATAAGAAATATGAAAATAAAAATATTGAAATTATATAAAATATAAATATTATCATATAAATACAAATAATATCTTAAAATGAAAAACATATTATATACCAAAACTTGTTATTATTGTTATTTTTAAATAATTAACTAAATTTTAACAATTGTTATTATTTAAATTTTTAATTCTTTTCAATAAAAATTAACTTATTCAAAAAAATACAATATTAATTTTTAATTGTAGATAATTTAATAACAATATTCATATTAATGGTTTCTAAATAAACATTCACCATTACTAAAATTGTGTATTTAAATATATAATAATAATACAAGATTCAAAATAATTTTCTAACTATGTTTAATAAAATATAATTTATCCAAACACTATAGATAATTTAATAATAATATCCATATTAATCATATGGAAATAAACATCCACCATCACCTAAATTGTGTATACAATAATACAAAATTATTTTTTAATACTGGTGAATAAAATACAACTTACCAAAACTTGCGCATTTAATAACAATCTCAATGTTATTCATATCTAAACAAACATCCACTATTGACGAAAGACGTAAGCCTAATTAACCTTTAAACGTAAAGTCAAACAACTAAAAATAATTTAAAATTAAACGTGAAGTCAAACAACAAAAAATAATTTAAAATTAAACGTGAAGTCAAACAACAAAAAATAATTTAAAATGACATAAAAATATGTAAAATAAAATAATTTAAAATCTTCATGAAAGACCAAACGTAAAAATATTAAGCCAATGTAATTACAATAATTTAAATTTGAGTTCCGAATAAATTCTTTCAATATTTATAAATTTTAAATTAAAATAATTTTAAATCAATCTTTTTTGTTTGCTAACTTGTGTATGATAAATAGTCAAAATCACTAGCATTTAAGCACTCAAAACATGACATTAACCACATCAACCATTAACATGACTAATTTTTTATCTCCACAAAATTTAAAATAGATCACGAAGTGCTTTAACGCACATTTCGTAACTAAACACATTAGAAACAATCCTAAACCAATTTTGAAAACAAACCTAATCCTCAACCAATTTTGAAAACAAACCTGCAATTATATTATTAATATTGAGCTTCCACGCCACACTCTTCATCAATTTAGTGCTTGTTGCCTTCAAAGCTTGTACAAAAGTCTCGATAATCTGGTGTGAAGATCCTTCGTCCATTGTTACAGTCTTCACACTGTTGCTTAATGCCTCCACATTTATCTTCATCTGATTCTCTTTGTCACTCAACACTTTTCTTATAGTGCCGTATATTTCTTCCCTCGCTATCATCTTTCTCTCACCCGTGTGACTAGCGCATCCCTTCAATATTATTCCAATCTTCCATTCATCGGCCATGAACTTGCAGTTGGTGTACTGTTCCGACCAAACATGAAAACTCTGAAAGCTATGCTTTCAAGCATTGAGTTCGATCCACAATGTGTAATGAATCCTGCAACAAAGGGATGAGATAACACTCACAACTGATTGCACCATGGAACAACGAGCCCCTCGCTTCCGATCTCGTCAAGAACACCATCCGGTAGCCAGTCTGAGATGGTTGGATCTAGAATGTCAAGACGAACAACCCAGAGGAAGGGCTGTCCACTATCCTTAAGACCCATCGCTACTTCCTCCAACTGCGCTTTAGACAGATGAATGATGCTCCCAAATGAAATGTATATAACCGAATCATCGGGTTTTGTAATCAACCACACTGAACAATCATACTCTATCTGCATGTTTGTTCCAACTCTAATTATGTCCTCGTCACAACACTTCAAATAACCAGATGGAAGCAGGGGGCCCACATGAAAAATCAGAGGTTCTAATTTCGTTTCCGTGCTTTCAAGATCGTCAAAAGAATGACAGAGAATCCAGTCTACCCCGCGGCTCGATTGAAGCGATTTAAGCACCAATTCAAGAATGTACTGTGAACGGGAGACCTTTTGGTTGTAACATTGGAATGTCCATAATATAATCTATTAAATCCCAAGAAAATCCCATCCCACAAATGATGACCATAATTAGAAAAAGCAAAACCCAAAAGGGCGTCCTGTTTGTAGTTGGAAATTATATGAAGCATACATGCAAAAAACTTACTGGATACTTTAAAATCAGAGTGACCAAAACGAAATCCAGGGAATCCCGAATTTCTTGGTTGCATCAAGTGTGCAGAACAAAAATGTATCCGCTATGACGCACGATATGGGACCGTCTTGTTGAGATTGTGAATAAGTTGTTCCAACTCTCCTCCCATGTTATTCCCAAGGGAGCGCAAGAAATAGTAGAATTTGGTGGACCGATTGAAATCGAGAGATAATCCATCGAATATTTGTGCAAAATGAATATCAAGACCCGGTTGGACTTGAGATTCTTTCGATTGAGCTTTGGTGATCTTGAGATTTCCACTGAGGCACACTATGTAACATCCCGCTCTGGCGCATTGAGCGAATTTGTTCTTTGAGGACACTTGCTCACAAGTGATCCAAATTATTATGCTATTAAAACTTTTGATTTTGATTATGAGGCGTTGTGGGTTGTTGACATGTTGTTTTACTACATCGACATAGACATGTGCTATTGACTCAGTTTTATTGAGTGTGCAAGATTTTGGACCTCAAGGATGCAGAGGCATCGATGGAACCCCTTGGACTCTGGATTGAGTCATGGAGTGTGCCATTGGGGTTTGATTGTTTTACTGTGATGTTAGTGCATCTAACTAGATGATATGATATGGATATGTTCTGACATGATTTGTTGATGATATAGGCTGACAATAGCTTGCTAACCAAACTCACATATGGAGTAAAGGGGTCACACATGACTACCAGAAATGTTGAGGGTGAGGTGTGGACAATAACCCTGCCACAACCTACTAGCACTCTTTCCGTGGCTTGAACTATAGGTTAACGATTACCTAGTTCGAGAGGACCCACGATGCCGTGAGGGCAGACTGCGACAGTTGCTCACTATGATTCTAACGGGCACGCAATAAGGCGGGGGCCTTATTCCTTATAAGCCCTTAGTCTCCCACAAGTTCACCTGGCGGAGTGTTGACTCCAGGGGTTATTGATGTCTACCAAATTAGTCAAGAGGTGAGTGGCACCCTTGGAGCACATAGTGCGTCCTGAAGGGCACATTACGTAAAGGAACAGATGAGGCGAGTGGCACCCTTGGAGCACCTAGTGTGTCCTGAAGGGCACGTCACATTGTTGATGATAGAGGGATGAAACTAGATGGCCCTAAGAGAAATAATATGTTAAGACATATTAAAACAATTTCCCTAATGAAATGTCACCCAATACAAAATTTAAGGCCTAAGTCTAAATTATGCTAGTGGTAAAATTTCGTCTTAAAAAAAAAAAGAAATAATAATAATATTAATAAAAATAAAAACAACTTAAACAATAATTATGATCTTCGTTAAATCTTGTGACATGAAGGGAGTAAGAAATTTAATTTATTCATAAAATAAAATAAAATTATGTTGGATTAAAATTCAAAAGGGGAATTAATTGTTTTATTACCTTAATAAATTAAAGTATACTAATTAAATAAGAAAAGGGAAAAAGGGTTAATTTTCACACCTGCCTTTTTGAGCTCTTAGTAAAAAAATGGGGAAAGAGGGAAAAATAAAAAAAATAGGAAACTAGGGAAAAGAGGTAACATGAAAAGGGAAAAAGAGGAACTTAAGGGAAAAAGCGGAAAGTCAACTTAGTAAAGAATCTACCATTTAAGAGCTTTCTAATTTTTAAACTGAATTAGCAATTTCATAATAGGGAAAGCCTTTAAAACCTATGAGGAAATTTGGGGACACCTAGGAGTGATTCTAGGAGTAATTCTAGGTGGGTGAGGGAAATAAGATAATTAACTAATTAAAGAAATTAATTAATGGAGGAATGTAGGGGATGGGTGACACTTGTACAGAGAAGATTTTTTAGGAAATTATTTTAAAAACTTTAATTAAATGAGATTTTAGGAAAGAGAGGAAGTGGGAAATTCTATATAATGAATGAAGGAGAAGGAGAAAGGATCATCTTCTGTTTGTGTAATGTTACGCTGCAGAAATATCGACTTGACTGATTTACTTGTGGGAGTTGGGTTACCCAGCTCAGAGAGGAGTGGTAGCTCGGCCTTGCGAGGCGAGCTGGGAGCTAGAAGAGATCTATGGATAGGGTGTGTGGCCCCTTTGCTGCTCGGGGGGCTAATGGGGAAGAAGAGTACCCCTAGCATTGGCTGGGAGGTACCGGTGAAGTCTTGACGGTCAACGAGCGGGAGCTACACGGAGCGCGTGGGACATCACTCAGAGTGGGAAAACAGGCAACAATACACTTTCTTCATTTGAATGGTAGATTGTTGTAGGTTTTATGATTGGATTTGCATGTTGATTATGTAAGTAGATTGGATGTTCAGATTGATGGATGAAATTTTTCTTAGCCTAGCTCGATGATTGTTGACTACCATAACCTTCGTTTTCCACATTTTGTGACCGCCCTGTGGTGTTTGTTTGTGACCCATGTGATTGTTTGCCTTTGTCCCTAGCACGCCAGTCCTCGCCTGAGCAGTCGTCCAGGAGATTTATCTACAGTCATTGCCTTAGCGTTTAAAGACCTATGGATCTCAACGCCCTACTTTTCTGTGCGAGGATGGTGAAGCGAAGGACGAAATCATCCGTCTACCTCTGTCGTTGTCTTGGGCTGAAGGATTGCCATGCGTTCTGAAGATTTTTTTTTAACCCTGCAGAATTTGATTGTTGGAAAAGTTTTTCCCGAAACTTGGCATGCTTTTATCTCGTCGCTATCTCATTTTATCCTGTTTTATATTTGATGGATCAAATGCTCACCCTGAGTGTTTTTTTTATGTTATTTTCTTGGATAACTGTAAATCTACATTGTGTATCGAGGGATAAGTTTAACCCTGCTTGGTTTGTTGCGATTGGTCTGCTATATTTATGCATGCGTTAGCTTAAGGTGATTGTTTATGTCCGATCCTGTTCTTGTATAAATTCCATAATGATTATCTCTGCATAATAGGATTTAAGATTGTTCAATCTGCATGAATGCTTGGAATACATTTAAGAATCAACCTGGATATTTAGACTATTATTCCTTGGCAGACCTATAATTGCGAAGGAACCTTCCTCTATTAAAAACCTGTGGATTAAGGGTACCTGGGACTGTAATTGATGTTTTTTTTCTTATTTTGTCAAACCTTACCGATCTTTGTTTTCCTGTGTTTCACATATATACTGACTGTCTACTCCTCCAGTAGATAAAATGAGCCTTACCGAGACTGTAATTGATGTTTTTTTTTGTATTATTTTGTCAAACCTTACCGGTCCTTGTTTTCCTACGTTTCACTTATACTAATTGTCTATTCCTGAGGCGTGTAGTATATTATCTTTTGGCCTTTTATGGGATCCCTCCTTGGCGCTTGGTGTGTAGTCGCTCTAGCTGCATGTACTTGGCTCTTGGTCTCAGATGCTTGTTGACTTGTGAACTGAAATTGAAGATTGGCTTTAAAAGCCCCAATATAATATCATATTTTTGCTTGGGAATAACCTTGCATTAATTAACCATGAATGTTTTACAGTTGGGCATTTACCCACGTGAATTACATCACCAGGAAGGCCATGTTGACTGCGTTTTTATTTAACCTGTAGATGATTGTGACATCTTAGCGAAGGATAGGCGTAGATTTTGTCCAACAGTAATGGTTAATGTTCTTCTTTTGAGCAGTGATATAGTCATGTAGCGGATCAATGTCAAATCTTAAATGCATGCAGAAGTTACTTCTCACTATCACTGCACGAAAACAAAAACTACGAGCTGCCTCAGGGATGAAAACGTTTTGCTTTTCAAAGATTTCGATTTGCCTCTTTTAGATGACTGCGAGTTGCCTTGTTTAGATGCTTGTCATCCTTATTCAGATTGACACGATTGGTATGCCATCAATCGAGATCTTTTTAAAAGAGTAAATAAACTAAAGGTTGATTTGTATGCTTGAACCGTAAATAAATAACAGGCGTAGCATAGATGGTAAATATGCATCATTTAATCAATATCAGAATCAACCTTAACAGTTGACTGACACATTTTTCCACCCTTCCCTTTATTAAATGACATTTATATTTAAGAAGTTCAAAGGGGCCTCAAGTTGAGATTAAAGTGCTTTCCAATTAATTTTTATTTCAGTTTATCATTATTCAGGATTAAAATTTTGTTTAGTTTAAAATTTATTTTACAATCATACTACAATTAAGGAGTATGCCTAGGTCATACCTTCTCTAGTTATGTAAGAGTGGCTTGAATGAGAGGTTTTCACTTGATATTTTATTTTTATTCATTTCCTATTTGTATTCATAGTGTAATGATGGTAATCTTATGATGAAATCCCCATGTAAAAGATCTTACTCACCTTTTAATTATATTCATGTTCCCATTTATTTACACATCTATAAATGAAGTTAACCATGATGGAGTAAGCTTAGATTCTTTTAACATGCACACTGTGGCTTATGGATGTCATCGCCTTAGTTGTACATTCGAGGCTAAGTGGTTGGGAAATCCCGCCAATCACATGTTGTTGGTATGTTGCTTTATAAAAGAAGGATGAAATTATGTTGATAATGATTTGATTAGCATGTACGATACTGTTGATAGTTTCCCTCATTTTTCTTTTATGTTGATTCTTATAAGCTTGCCCCTTTTAAAAAGAGATATGGAAACAAGTTCCTTAAGTTCATTGTAACTTAGGTGTACTTGGGTTATAAAGGAATGGTAAGGCAAGGCACTTGAGTCTCTTGCACATTATAACAATGTGGATGCAGTATTGATGATTCAGTTCTCACTTCTTACGCAAAGGGATTGTATGTCGTGAATGATAGTCATAGATTTTAGGGTTCTTGCGCATTTGGATTTACATAGTAAATGGTGGTTCAGATATTTTTCTTTTATCTGGTTTATTCTTGAAAGATGGCTTTAACTTATTTCTTGCGCACATGAAAATTAAGGTTTTCATGATGTATTACATAATGTTTAGATTTTACTTCTTGCGCACAAGGGAATGTCAATGTAATGAATGGTAGTTGGTTATTTACTTCTTATGTCATCAAAATTTTATTGTAACAATTCAAAGTGTAAGAGTGTGTATTGTGCGACCTTATATAAATAACAAAGTTTTCATTATGGGCATAAATAAAGTGTTTCAATGTCTACCTTATGAAAAATACTTTAAAGGGCCGCTTTTAAATATTCTTGAAAGATCTATAGAATTGATTAATGTGGAGCGAAGGGCCCTAAATGATCTTGATGTGGTTATTTAGATTTGTCGGACTTGTTGTTTGGGGTGGGATGTAGACACCTACTGGTTCCTCAGACAATCGCCAGCCC
Source organism: Picea mariana (assembly GCA_032191745.1). Lineage (NCBI taxonomy): Eukaryota > Viridiplantae > Streptophyta > Pinopsida > Pinales > Pinaceae > Picea > Picea mariana. The sequence goes on along the minus strand of JASDQU010515130.1, from coordinate 65,804 downwards.
CGAGACCTTAAATGGTCAAAATCGATGGGAACCCGGGCTTGAGCATTGCTTATGTGTCCTGGAGGTCCTAACCATTGCAGGGTAGGACGAGCGGGTAGTCAGTCTTATTTTTTCATCGGTTGATTGTCGTTCATTGCTTCCAGATGCTTGATGTGCGCCTCAGGTCGTTATGTTGTTGTCGCAGTTGCATGCGTCATGTTCATCATCGTGTTGTGATGCATATTATAATGTCTTTATTACCCTTGTACACATGCACACACACAAAAAATAAAATTGCACTTGTTATGAGAGGTTCGATGTCGTGATGAAACGAGAGGTTTGTTACACACTACTACAACCATATTCTAATTTATTTCCTCTCTATTCCTTAATTCCAATATGAACAATTCATCATATTTATCAAACCTCTCAATGAAAAACCTAGAAAAGTAACCCTAGATAATCTTTGTGAATTTTATAATCATTAAATAAACCTACTAGATGATGCAGGGCCCCTACCTCTACCTCAATAGGGTCTGCTGACCTCCCGGTAAGGATCGTTCTTCAGTCTATTGAGCTGAAGCAAATCTTCGATTACCTACTAAAATCCCATGAACAAATCCACAGGTCCTTTATGAAACTCTGCCTGTGCAACTAAGCACCAAGTGTGAGCCTCACCTCCACATGACCACGGACTGTGACCGCACACCTACACAAAAGGCGCATCGCAATTTCGCGTGTCGAGACTTTGCGAGTGAGACAACCCTGACTCCCCGACTCCCAAAACTCCGAAAAGAGCTTAACGTTCCTTAGCTCTTCCCTTAGCCTTCGTCCATGTGACCATTCACCATGACCCGTGGCCCAAATCTCAAGCACGTCGAGATTTAGCGTATTGGGAATTCACATATTGTGAGGTTGAAAGAATTTTCACCTCTGTTCTCCCGATCCTCAAAATGACGAAATTCTTCCTAGACAATCAACGATCCAGATATCTCCTTGATCAATGGATGCGATCCTTTCATGAGTTCATGTTTTGTGAATTCTCACGATTTCCCTCTTTGACTTTTCCCTCCTACGAGTCAGCGAAATGTTGATCTCTTGCCACACGTCCCTTCCAATGGACGGTTCTGATGATGTTGGGATTTCATAATTTGTGACCTCCATGTCATGACCTCCTTCACATTCCTGAATCTCGAAATGCATATATTTCGGAGCTCCCCAAATCTGACGGTTCACGCTCCTCTGAATCTAACGACTCAGATCAAATCGTGATTTTGTGTTTCGTGAGTTCTCATGAATCAACCTTTGACTCATTCGAGTCATGAGTCAATGGAATGCTAATCTGTTGCCACCTGTATTCTGATGATGGACGATCCTAGTGATTTCGGGACTTCACGTTTCGTGATATCCACTCTCCTATGCAACTCCAAAGGGTTTAAACCTTGTGCATGTTCTTCTGGATCCAATGGATGTTGGTCCACGCGCACAGATCCTATGGTCCAGATATATCTTCTCCTATGCTCTCTTCTAGGTGTCTGGATGTTAGATTCAACGGTACATATCCCTTCCTCTGCAACTGATCTAATAGATGTTGTGCTCATCCTCCTGAGATTTGGCTTTCTTCCCAACTTGGAAGATTTCCAACGTCTCAAAGGATTCAAACTTTGATTCCTCTATGATCCCTATAACTTTGGGTCTCGTCTACGTTATGAAAGCGCTATCCCTCCAGAGATTTCGTCGATGAAACTTGACCTCAGCCCTAGCACATTTCTTGCGTTTTGTGCTACCTCTAGTGAACTTTTCAACCTTGCTCAATATCTAAGGGACTCGGCCCTTTTGCGTCTTCCTTAGAATAATTTTGGTGCTCCTCCTTTTTGAGCCTTGGGAACTTGAAACAAGTTCACTCTACGCACACTCCTTGTGCTTCAACTAGCCTTCAACTGGATTCCTTTCAACACTTCGTCTGAGTGTTGGCCTGGTGCACTCCCTACACAGGTCTTCCTCTAGAGTGCTCAACAAATTTTCTTTCCTCCTTGAGCTTCAACTGCTCGGACCTCAGAGGTCTTTGTCCCTTTTTCTCCTCGAAGGGATATAAGTGGCCTCTTGGAAACTTACTCTCAATAACTCTTTGCTGAGTCGACAGAGTATTCAACAACTCTGTGAGTGTCTTCTCCTGAACACTTCTCTCCTCTTTGAACTCAAAATAGAGTTCCTTGGTGCACTCTTTGCACTCACTCAATGCCCACCTGACAGAGATCTACAGAATCTTCAGAAGTCCTGTCTCTCTGTGTTTTCTCTGCACAGTTTCTCCTCTAAGGTATTTAGTAATCTTGAAGTTCCTCTTGAGTTTATTATCACTCTGGTGTGCCCTCCCGGCACGTTCTTTCTGACTCTGCAGAGTTCAGATACACAGTCCTTGTGCTAGCTACAACAACTCCAATGTTCTGTTGTGCACTCCTTGCACAGCCTAAAGAACCCAGAATGATATTTCAAACTCAAACAAATATAGAGAAATATACCTTCCTAATGTAAATGAAACTTATCATACATATACAACATTCTTTTATGAATTACATAAACACATGAACAACAATATGCAAGAAAAACTATTTTTCTATTATCTCTGTGTGTCTATACAGATGTTTACAAAAACTGGACTGTAATAGAGTCCCAGTTCTCTCAAGATCTCTCTCTCTCTTAGAAATTCTAAGACCTCCTAATGCCTCCTCAGACTCCTCCTTCTCTTGAGATCTCTCTCTTAATTACAAAAGAGGGCTCCACGAGCTTATCCTCTTCACCGCCTTAGTTCCATCACTATCCCAGTTACGACACCATACTTCTATGACTACATTACATAAATGGATGTCCAGACCTGACTACGATCTAGATCCACTACAGTTAACCATTTAAGGAAACCCTAACCACTACCTATACAAAGGCGTGGTCTGGCGTTTATCATCCTTACAACACGATAATCCGTATAGGATTATTTTAAATTTAAAAATGGGTGGGTCGACGCCTCTCCCTTTATCCATTGTGAGTCTGTGTGTTGGCGTGCTGACACATATGTTGAGGTGGAGTGATGCTCCTTCATCACTAGAGAAAAGAGAGAAGTCAAATTTCAAATAAAGTAAGAGGTAATGCTTGACAATAAGTTTAGAACCTTTGAAGACAAGATTCACAAACAAATAGACAATAAAACACTAGAGTTGGAGACTAAATTGCACAAAATGGTGATTAGATTACAAAAATGGAAAAGAAAAGCCAAGAAAAGAAAGATTCAACCTAAGAAGGAGAGGCCAATAATAAAGAAAATATTAATTTGAGGAACTAGATTAAAGAGCTAGAAAAAAAGTTAAATAACAATTTTGCCCCAAATAGTTTGGAATGTAAATATGATATCAAACTCATCAAAGAGGAAATGAATAAGCTTATAGATCATTTGGTTTAAAAATAAATAAATATGATGGCATGTTAGCATTACTCAATGAAGAACCACAAAATACATTACAAATTGAAACAACTTGTTAAGTCAAGCTCTAATGACCATAAATATGCCATACTCAATAAGAATCTGAGTTTAAAAGGTTCATAAATATTTATAAATCAAGACTTCATTCTAGGAGACCCACTTGAATCAAGGAAGAAAGTTCAAAATGTAAAAGAAGCTAGGATGGAAGGATAATGAGCAATAACTAAGAATAGAAAAAATTATTATTAAGGATAGAGACCAAAAAGATAATAATAAATGTTAGGGTCCCATCCTCCCTAACCTCGTAAGTAGAGAGATGGGTTGATTTGTATGGATTCCATATCTAGTAAATAGTTCGTTATAACGAGAATAACTGACCGGTTCTCTTAACTTATGATGCATCTAAAAATTTGATCAATCGGTTCAAGAATTTAATGAAGAAAGTGAGAACCAAGTTCCCTTCCCTTGTCGAGGCAAAGGTAGAAGGACATGTGTTGAATAATCCAATAGCTAACTTATAAACACATCACTAATAACCATCGGAGGAAAGTAATATATAAATAAATAGAAGCACTGTAATGAGATATCTTTTTAAGTTTATTGTAATCGAAATTTTTATTAATTGAAGGTTTCCCCATTGAAGAGGCAAGTGAACATTTCTTTTATCAAAAAAGGTATAGAATTTTGTGGTATTCTCGTTCTTTATTTTTCCTATTGTGATTACAATTTGTCATTTCTACAGTAAATATGGGTAAAATATCTTATTTCCACTCTGAATATTTCAATATACTAATAAAGAACACCACAAATGGTATTAGAGCACTTTCTTGAGTACATATTTTAGAGAAATATTTTTTAGGCTAGAGATGTGTTTCGACGCCTGTAAATAACATAATGATTTGTCATTAAATAGGTAAAACTGTGGTAGGGTAAGCATACACAGGAAATATAAGAGATTTCACTTTGTTGGACACCCCCGAAAACCCCATTGGCACCCCTGTGAGTAATAACACATTAGAAAACATGTGTATATGTAATTTTATCTAGGTGGATATCAGTGGCCACCCACCTATTCCAACTGGCTCAAAACAATCTTCTGACAATTTACTATTTGTAGCAATTTTTCGGTTCCTAAACTTCTGGGGCCATTTTGAAAGCCTAAATGAAGTTTTTTTGGGATTGAACACCTCAAAAAAACTTAAAGGATCTGATTGAGCCCCTAAAATGAATCTCCTTGACAATACCTTTCCAACTAGCTATCGTGCACCCCAAACGAAGATCGTATGCCAAAGTTACGCCCTTGGGAAGTTGATACACCAAACTACCCAAAACGGGGTCCACAAAATTGTTGGCTTTTCATCTTCCGGGGTTATGGTTTTGGATTTTATTTATGTTAAAAATTCCTTTAGAGCCTCATTATAATCATCTTCTTGTGAATGTGAGTAGCTGCCACCATTCTAGCGACTTTTTCACTCTGTATTTCTACATTTTTGTACATTTCGCTCATTAATAGAAATTGTTTATTACTGTATCTCTGTATTTATGGTTATATATATGATATATCTATTTTATATTATTGGCTCTCTTTTAATGTCTCTGTATATTTCTGTTTTATATCTCTACTCTCATTTCATGCAAAAACTAATCTAGATCAATGGTATCATAGAAGGCTCCTCTTGATCGTTTTTCAGTGCATGACCTCAACGAGGTACGAGTATAGCAAGTTGGGTCTTGAGATTGCCTCTGTCAAGGACAATCGTTCTCGCATGCCCAAGAAACCCTCCATGAAGGAAGAAAATAAAAATGACGGACAAAAATATTCTATTAATCTGTTGCTTGAGCAAGCTCTCACGCGACAGAGAGACAAAATGATGGAGAATGTTTCCCACATACTTCAACGTCTACCGATAACATAATGTCTTCATCAAGATGCCACTTTGGAGGCACCTCTCCTTTCAAGGTACAAGTTACTTTTTATATTCTCGTATTTGAAGGAAAGATATATGTGGATGCCCTAGAAAAATGGCTAAATTTGCTAGAAGGTTATTTCTCTGTTCACAATTTCTTCGAAAGTGAAAATATCACCTTCGCACTCCTTAAGGATCTCCCCCATGTCAAACATTGGTGGAAAAATTACTGAGAGAAAATTTCCACATAGGAGTTTGGAATATATGGGGTCGAGCCCACTTTAGATTTTTTATGGATGCGATCAAGGAACAATATTACCTTGTTGGTAACTATGATGACCAATACATGAGATGGTCCACACTATGGAAAGAGAGGGGCCACACAGTGCCATATTTCACAAATAATTTCCATACCTTTCACACCAAGCTGGGTATCAAAAACTCCAAGTGACATCTGGTTCTAAAATACCACGGGGATTTTCATAGGTACATCCAAACCGAAATGGATTTCCTAGACATCTCATCACTAGGAGCTGCCTGTCGATATGATGTCAAAATCAAGCATACATTTAGGCACCAAAAAACATGGGAGTTTAGGTTTGAAAATACACAACAACCAAAGTATGATAAATACAACCCTTACAAACGGCCTTCTGAAAACCCGTCCAAGCCATAGGAAAAGAAGGGTAATGGAAAATGAAGAAGGACAATGGAAAGTGGTGCAATTTCCACAAAATCCCCTAGCACAACACTGATGAATGCCACTCAAAACAATCATTGGTGGTCGAGATCAAAGACAAGGAGCTGAACCTTGATTCATAGTTTGATTTAGAAAATACTCACAGAAGACAGATCATTGATGTATACCCCACTACTATTTTCGCAGCAACAACAATTCAAACAGAAGAACCAACATATCCTGAGGAGGGGGAGCACCTTTTTCATTCACAAATGTGGGTGAAGGGGACCCCACTGCATTTTATTGTTGATAGAGAAATCCAGAAGAACCTCATCTCAGTAGAGGTCATCAAACATTTGGGATTGTCGACAACACCACACCTGCAACTATACAACATTAGGTGGCTTCGCCAGGGAAGTGATCTTTGTGTCAGCCGACAATGTTGATTGTCATACGTCATATATCCCTTCAAGGATGATGTATTATGTGATGTTTCCCCACTTGATTTCTTTGATGTTCTCATGGGACAACCATATATGTGTAAGCACCATTCTGTCTATGAGTCTCGACCCCGTAGTGTCATTGTTACTCTAGGGGGTCATATCTATAGGATACCAGAGGTAGTTCCAACTATTGTCCACCTTAAAATTTCCACAAGGTAGTATCTCATAGTACAAAATTCAACTTCTTCACAATATGTCCAAAAGGTGACGATAAGGACACTACAATCACTAAAGCCTTAACCCAAGAACCTTTTATCCAACAAAAGTAGGTCGTCAAGATTGCAACAAAGAACAAATATTCCTTCTGCACACAATCATCTCATGTATCCCAAATCATTGAACATAATCAACCCCACCAACAACAGGTTCATGAAAACCTTCAACAAGCTAAGCAACACAACTTCTCCAACAAGGCAAACAACTCATCAAGATGTATATTCAACAAATGCTTTTCTCTCTCCCCTGAGCGTTCAATGCAATGGAGACCATTAGTTTTACTTGCAGACATTCATCATTGATTGAGATAAAAATTGTAAAAAGGAAAACAAATATGTAACAAAGATGAGTGTAAGAAAGTTAGGTCTCTTAGCTCTACTATCAAACACATATCAACACATAGATTTATTTTTATCATCTAGAACAAAAAAATTGTTATAGTATTGAAAGATAACTTAACAATAAATACAACAACTCTTACTCAATATAGCATCACGATCAAAATCGAAGACGTAAACAATCCCTCCTCGATCCAATCAGATTGACACTTTAGATGAAAAATTTGTCTTTGGTTCTAAACAAATTGAAATTGAAATTGAAATAAAAAATTATAAATTTTTTAGAGATTATAATTGTTTGTTTAATTAATTAATTATTTGTTTTAATAATTAATTACTTGTTTGTTTATTAATTTTTTATTTTTATTTTAAAAAGAGCCGACTGGACAATGTTTATAAATTAATATTTAGAATTATTCATATTGGCTAGGGTAGGGATCCAATTTTGACTAATTTTTCATCCATCATCTATGTTTAGATTATTAGGTTGTTTTTCAATTTCGATTGCTTCTCTGAATTTCCTATTGTGATAGTGATCTATCCTGGCAAGGATTTTGATTTCTTCAATACAGATGTGATGTTTGGTTTTATCTGAGTGTTCTGTGAGAGCTGAGGGACGAGTGCGATTGTGTTTGATGTCAGCAGCGTGTTCTTGAATCCTAATTCTAAAGGAACGACCTGTTTCTCCTATGTATTGTTTACCACATGAACATGGGATCATATAGACACCTTTATGTTCGATGGGATCAACAGAGTCTTTGACTGACCTAAGGGAATTCCTAATAGTGTTTAGGGGTTTGAAAGTTGCACCAATGTTTTTCTTCTTTAAAATCCTCGCAAGTTTGTCTGTTGTTTCTTGTATGTAGGGTAAGTAAACCTTAGACACATCATTAATTGTTTGTTCTTTATTCCTATGTGTTTTGGTGGCATTTTGAAAAGCTTTCATTACCTGATGTTTTTTATAGCCATTATTTTTAAAAACATTAAGGAGGTGCTTTTTCTCTTCCTCTAGGTGTTCATCATC
>JASDQU010515129.1:39189-50726 GCA_032191745.1 Picea mariana | reverse complement strand
AATCTACTGACATATTCCTCTATAGTGAGTTTCCTCAGTTTGAGTTCATAGAATTCTTTAGTCTTTTCGTCAAAATATTTTTTCGACAGATACTTCTTCCGGAAGTATTTCTATAACTATTCCCAAGATAGGTCCTCTTTTCAAACCCCTTTCACATTCTTAAGGTCTTCCCAGCAAATGGAAGCCTTTCCGTTCAATTTGAAGGGGGCCACTCAGGCCTTCAAGTTTTTTGAGAAGTCATGGACTCTGAAATACTTCTTTAGTCCGAGCAGCGAGGCCTCTGCTTCCTCTTCCTTCTTTATTTCACTGTTGAAGGATGGTGGCTTGACCTTCTTGAACTCTTCGAGATTATGACTCTTGGAAAGTTTCTGCTTCTTTCATTTTCTTCAGGAATGAGAACTAGTTCTGCTACTAGAAGATCCCTCCGGGTCGTCAGCTTCCTTTCCAGAAGAATTGTCTGATGCTTGTTCCTTATCTCTGGGGTGGACCTTTCTAGAGGTGATTCTTTCAGTGTGGCCATTGCATGACCATGTTTCTATGTCTCAGGTTCATGCTGCATTTGTCTTTGTAGGTCGGATAATCTCTACAGTAAAACTACATTAATTTTTGTTTGTTTCTCTTGTTCTTTCATCATCCTCTCATTGTTAGCCTTGCGGCTTTGTAATTCGACCATGAGGCTCCTCACAGTCTCAGCAAGATCTAGAGGGGTCCCTATCGCCCTCCTTTAATCAAATTCTTTCTCTCTATTGTGGGAGCCCTCCCCCACTTCATGGTGAGTTACCATTCTATACATCTGAAATTTCCCGTGGTTGATATTCCGCTTTGTGTGCAAAAGAAAAACGTTGGTTGTTAGTCAATATTTATATTCATATATAACCTGTACATAATTCATATTTTTCACATGCACACACACCATAGGAGTTTTCATTCTTAACTTTTACTTTTGATTAAGAAGGTTAAGATAGGGGGTTACTCCTTTTAGGAGTGTTTCAAATCGAGCTCCTGCGCAACTCGTTCATGAGCCCAAGAAGGCCAAGTGTTGTAACCATGCTCTGAAACCAATTTGTAACACACCCACCATAGGAACTAATATTTTTATTTTTTTCTCGGCTTTTTCCCCTTTTTTACCGAGGAATATAATCCCCGAATTCCTACGAGGTTCTAGCGTAGGCTAGGTCTTCCAATCAATCCCTTCGCCACACCAACTCACTAATTCTTTCATTGAAGATCCTTCGTGTACAAATCCCGCACAAAACGTAGGATTTACTCCCATGTGTCCATTGGCTGTGACCCCAAGCTAAGCCAAGAGGTTCCTTTCGCATTTCGGGACTTCGAAAACCGGGAGATTGAAATGCGAGGGAGTCGAGTTCTTGGACTCCCCAAACCCCGAAACCGGAAATTCTATTCACACCAAACCAATTCGAGATTTCATCTACCGGGACTTCACGTACCGCGATTTCGTGATGTAAGAGGATGAGGGGTTCCTACCCTTCAGTTTCATGGGTGCCGAAACACAAAAAACCCTATATCCGTTAAACTCATTTCGGGGTTTCATCCATCGGAGTTTCATGCCTGGCGAATATGAGGAAAACTGACCTTTAGGAATCCTGGGTACCGAAACATCGAAACACCAAAACTATATGTACTAATCCATTTCGTTACTTTGCCTATCAGGATTTTGTGATATGTAAGGATAGGAGGTATCGCACCTGGGTTTCCCGAGAGACAAAACTCCGAAACATCATAATTTTTCCACGTTAGTCCATTTTGGGGTTTCCCTAATCGGGATTTTGGTATTGGCGAGTACAATGGAAATTACCCTTGGGTATCCTAGGTGCCAAAACATCGAAACATCACACTCTAAACATACTCCGCTATTTCGTGATTTCCTCCATCGAGATTTCGGGATGTGCGACGACAGGTGGTCTCACACCTGGGTTTCCTGAGAGCCGAAACTCCGAAACACCAAACTCTAAACATGATCCACTATTTTGGGGTTTCCTCCATCAAGATTTCAGGATGTGCGACAACAGAAGGTCTCACACCTGGGTTTCCTGGGAGATGAAACTCTGAAACATCAAACTCTAAACATGCTCCACTATTTCGAGGTTTCCTCCATCGAGATTTCGGGATGTGCGACGACAAGAGGTATTGCACTTGGGTTTCCCGGGAGCCGAAACTCCGAAACACCAAACTCTAAACATGATCCACTATTTCTGGGTTTCCTCCATCGGGATTTCAGGATGTGCGATGACAGGAGGTCTTGCACCTGGGTTTCCCGGGTGCTGAAATACCGAATTATAAATAATTTCTCCATACTCTATCTTTTTGAGATTTCGCATGTCAAGATTTCAGGACTTGCGAGTACAAGGGGATTTTCCCTTGGGTATTCTAGATACCGAAATGCCGAAATATCATAACTTATCCGCACGCTATCGTTTCGGGATTTCGCAAGTTGGGGTTTCAGGACTTGCAAGTACAAGGGAACTCACCCTTGGATTTCCTGGGTGCCAAAACTCCGAAATACCAACTCTTAAACCTGCTCATCTTGTTTCGAGGTTTCTTCCATCGGGATTTCACATGTTGGGGTTTCGGGACTTGAGAGTACAAGGAAACTCACACTTAGGTACCCTGGGTGCCGAAACACCGAAATGTCCTAGCCCATCCACTCACGGTTATTTTGGGATTTTGCGAGTCGAGGTTTTGGGACTCGCGAGTACAAGGGAACTTGCGCTTAGGTACCCTGGGTGTCGAAATACCAAAATGTCAAAGTATAAGAGGACCATTCTCTCTCGTGCAAGGCTTTAAGACTTACGCCATAAAATCCTCCAGCAGATCCTTGGATAAACTTTTCAAAAAGGGTGTCCCTGTGGGGAGATCTATCCAGGGCATTACTTGAGACAAATAAGGGAATAAATTTCTCGAGAACAAACTTGAAAAATGAATCCGTTCAAAACATCTATATATATGTGTGTGTGTGTGTGTGTGTGTGTGTGTGTGTGTATTTACGTAAGCCATAGGTGCTCTTCCCAACATAAGCATGTAGTCAAAATATATATATAAGTCGTAGGTGGTATTTCCAATATAAGCATATAACCACCATTTCTGATCAAAACACCATACAGATAGTCTTATACTGTAACCATTCATAATTACACAAACCATGAATATACATGTTAGAAACTAATTTCAAGATACGAGATATAACACTTATCAGAAAAAACACCAGGTTTGATGCAACTGCTGAGAGGGGTGCTCGTTTCCACCTAACTGTAGGCTCAGTGATTCCGAATGGATTTACCACTAACCACCCTCAAGCTTAGGCCACGATGCTGTGAGAATGAGTCTCTGTTCGTCAGAAGTTGAGAACGAAGGTTACTCTCCTTCTTCTCTGCTTATCAATCCCTCTGTATGTTTTTCCAGAGTCCTTCTGATTTCTCCTCTCTTGAGATCTCTGTCACGATTTCCCCCTTCCACACCTCTTTCCTACCTTTTCTTTTCCAGTGAGGTTGCATGTGGCACAAACTTCCTCGCGGTGGTCAAGTCTGAGGCTTCCACGGATGGGCGGTTCACCCCCATCCTTCATTAACTCATAAGGAGCCTCTTCACCTACCAACCTGGAGAGAAATTCATTTTCGGGCCAATGAGCCACTCTTGATCTTCGAGCCAGTGAAGACCAAATATGGTATTGGTTTCGGTGGAAGTTAACGCCACCATTCCAGGTGCCTTCCACCACCTTTCATCAACCATCGTGGTCTCATTTCAGCACATCCCCCTCCCAACAATCCTTCAACATATATTCATAACATTGTTTACATTCGTCGACCTTTTATACTAAGGTCCATTCAAAATCAGACATTCACATCTTGAGTCTGCCATAGTTCTTGGCCAGTATAGTTATTTTTACAGACTGGGGGAAACAGGGTGTTACAGTCCCCTTCTTGTAGAGGTTCAAAAGAGTTATAGTTTATTCTCTTAAATTGATTTGCTGCTTGTTTATCCTTAAGGATATAATTCTTAACCTTCATATTTTTATTTTTATATGCTCTACAATTTATATATTTGTGTCCAAAATTAGAGCAAGCATAGTAGTAACCAGAAAAAAATGTGAGGATACCTATTTTGGTAAAACTTCTTTGGAATTGTCTTGCCTTTTTCCTGATGGGTGGAGGTAATTTTCTCGAGCTCTTGTCATTACTTATCTTCTCTTCATTTTTCTTCTTGAATGTACTGTGAAGAGCATCTACATAAGATTTTGAGTTAACATGGATTTCCTTTTGAGAATAACCTATTCCATTTTTATTTTCAGAATCCTTTGAGCTGTAATAATCTTATCTAATATTTTAGAGCTATTTTCGTATTTTTTTTGAATGATTTTTGCATCCAGTTCCTTTTTCAGATGAACTATTTCTGCCTCCATTTTTTCACAAGTTATTTGTTTTTCCTTAAGAGACTTTTCCAGATTTTCTTCGATCTTATTTGCTTCTAAGATTTGTTTTTTTAGATTGCTCATGATTTTTTCAATCTCCTTTTCTTCTTGTTCATGCCTTTATTTTTGTTCAACTACAAAACTTTTCAATTGTCTATATCTGGTTTTGTATTTTCTTAATTCATCCAGGGCACTGAGAAGTTCTTCCTCCATATTAACTTATGTTTCATCTTCTAACTCCTTCTCATGTTTTTTTGTTTTTTTTTTATATCATTAGATTCTTCAATACCTAAGAAAAGGACTTCATCATCATCAGATTCATCGTTGTCACTTTATTCTGACGAGCTGTTGTTTTCTTCTTTTGAGTAGAAATTCTTTTTCCCTTTGTAGAACTTTTTCTTGTAGTTGAATTTTTCTTTCTTCTGATATTGTCTAGTTTTATTTTCTTCGTCTTCAGGGTCCTCCTTGGGATAGGGACACTTGGATGAAAAATGACCAACTTTGCCACAGTTAAAACATTTGAAAGGAATCTTGCCTTTGTACTTCCCTAATCCTTTATTTAGTTTTCTAATAAAGTTAGCTTCCTCCACATCAGATTCTTCATGATGATAGGATTGGAGTTTTTGCTTCAGATTTATCTTTGTCTTGGATTCTTTGAAAGTTGTTTCGTCTTTTGTTGATTTATTATTTCCTGTTCTCATTTCATATGCTGTAAAAATTCCATGGAGCTGGTCAACTGTGAGTAATCTTATATAAGATCTATCTTCAATTGAGGAAATCTTTGCATCATACCTCATCGGTAATGACCTTAGTATTTTTTGCACAATGGGTTTATCTGTAACTTCTTCTCCTGCCGCTCTAATTGAGTTAACAACTTCATCTACCCTATGAAAGTATTCAACAATATTTTCTTCTTCTTTCATTTTTAGATTTTAAAATTGAGTTCTATAGGTCTATAGTTTGGCTTCTTTGAATTTGTCATCTCCTTCATATACAGCCTCCAATTTGTACCAGATTTCTTTGGCTGATTTGCAATGCATAACTTTCACACATATAGAGTCAGTCAATCTAGCTAGAATTCCATTAACTGCTCTTGAGTTATCATCACATATTTTCTTTCCTCCAAAGTCTTTAGGTGTAGTATTCGGTGCAATGTAACCGTCTACAATAGATTTCCAGATATCAAAACCAATCGCCAACATGAAGTTTTTCATTCTTATTTTCCACAAAGCATAGCCATCTCCGTTGAACAATGGTGCTTTGTTGTTAGACATTCCTTCTTGTTGACCCATATTCAAGATCTACCTTCAAGTTTGTTAGACTATTGCTGAAGAAACCCCCTATGATACCAATTGAAGGATCATATTCTGTTACTGAGAGGGGGGGGGTGAATCAGTGACAGGACAATTATATCAATTTTTACTTATTAATGCAAAACATAATATTAACACAGTATTTTATCGTGGAACCCAAATGGGAAAAAACACAAACTCTTTTCCATTAACTACAATTTGTTTTACATGTTACATAGGAGGAAGATGTTCTTCCTCTTTGATCAACACCAACTGATCAGGATGCACCCACACCTTTTTTTACCAGCACCAACTGGTAGGAGGCTACGACCCCCTGTTTAGTCAGCTACAACTAACAAGGAAGCACCAACTCCCTCTGTAGGCACCAACCTGCCCTTGCACCACCCAACCACCCTTAATGCATAGGTATTAGATTTTCTTCCTGGAATCTGCTTTAGCTTTTGATCTTCTTTTCTAGACTACTAAGACCCTTTCTTCTCACAACTTTTTCTAATTTATATACTCTTCAAACACGTGTGAAATTTAAAACATCGTGTCCCTTTATTTGAACCATTGTACCTTTTTATTTAAAATGATAATTAAACTTTAATTAATATCATTTTTCCTTTTTATTCATTATTCACGTTTTTCATGATTTATTCTCTTTTAATCATGACTGTGTATCGGTTCATTATACCATGAAGGTTTTTCATAAATTGATCACAGTGATGGATCAATTTAATCCTTTATAATTGATATCAAATCTCTTTTACTTCACAGAGACCAGATTTCGTGGAGACGCTTCCTTCAAGTCATTTCACATGACCATTGATTACAAAACCACTGACTCAGCAATTTCGGCAACGCATTACACTCTGCAATGTCAAACCTCTTTACAATATGACCAATGGCGGTGACCTCATTCTTAAGGAAATTTAGACCAAATGAGCATTTGAGCACTTCTCCGTTCAACGCCCATGATTCATCCTTCTAACGAGATAGACGGTTGATGGGGTTTCGGCGTTTAGACATTCGAGTCTTTGTGACTTCACACTTTATGAAACTCGCGATCACAAAATCGCCTAAACAATCAGACGCTTCACGTTTATTCCATGGATATTGATCAATGGTTAGTTTTCATCCTTTCACTGCTAAATCCGATGGCTATGACTTAATCATGCGCTGAGATGGATGGCTATCATAATTTCGAGACTTCACCTATTGAGACTTCGAGATGTGGAACATGTCAAAACTCCCGAGTGTCGATTTCACGAAAGAGACCAGCAGTTCGATCCTTTCTTAGATCGATGGATCTCTACCTCCCCTGAGCTTTCGAGAGTTAAATGACTCTCTCCCCTTATCCCCCTTGCAGTTTCACTGGATCCAATGGCATGCGACTATCGACACTTCTCCCTCTAGAAAATTCTACCATCCGTCCAGAACCCTGATGGCTCTTTGGACATCTCACGACTGATATTTATCTCGGATGATCCAATTGTCCTCATCTTATTTATATTGCTGACATCACTTGATGACTTGGCATGGGCCAAGTAGCTGCCATGTGTCACTCAGATTCATGAGTTACATGTACTTTATCTTTCGATTCAACTTGACACTTGTCAGTGTTTGACTATGCCACATGTCCTTACTGATGTGGTTGCTGACCCACAGCCCTGATCCAACGGTCCTCGTTGTGTACTCCAAATCAAAGGTCCTTATCTTATCGTGATTTTTCATTTTGGCATTCTTTTGATGGAGGGTCTCGACACTCCATGTCACAATCGCTGAAATAGATCTTGGCTGCACTAGCTCCTCCCCTTCTCATGACCATCGGTGGTGATCAGGGGCCAAGCCAGAGGAGTGTGTCGTGATTTCTCATATCGTGAACTCTTGATATGAGTTGCCTTGCTCGAAACGCGTGAGACTATGAAATGCTTCATGAAAGATGAATGATCCATGGCCTCGGTGATCCGACGACTGATGGGGTTTCGGCACTTTTAAATTACAGCCTCTTTACCTTACTTATCCTATCCTTCCAGACATAGATGATCTGACGGCTGACGAGAATCGGGTTTAATCCAATGGCTATTGAGGCTCTTGAAGCAGATCAACAGTCATCAACTTTCCTCGATCCAATGGTCTAGATCTAATCGTGATTTTGCATTTCGATATTTCAGAGGTTAGAGAAACTCCCTTCTTCCGACTCTTGATTTCCCAATATCCGATATTCCACTCTCATCGGATCAACGACCCACATCGCTGCCCGTTTTTAGCTTTGGATCTAATGGTCCACGTCGCTCCTCCTCCTAATCTTTGGATATTGAATGAGTTCAACGCTTATCCTCCTTCCAGCTATGATAGATCTAACAACCCACAACTATTTGTTCCTGTTGTCTCCAACAATCTCTACCGTCCATTGAGATTATTGATGGCTTCTTTCTCTAAACTCAACGCCAACCCTTCTAAGCTTAACTCATTCAAGTATTCGCTTCTCCTGTTCTCTCTTTTGATCTCTGCACACTTTTGACATCTTTTGCTTACTGATATACCTGTTTAACATCAATGACAATCTCAACTGTGGTAATTCATCATTAACAATAGATCATCAATTTGACTGTTGACATCAATGACAATCTGTCCAACAATCTCACTCAACAGGAGGGTTCACGAGATGCATGCTACAACCATTAACATGTACCAAACATATTTGAAAGGCATGATTCTATAAGATGAAAATTCAGATTAGAAATACATGGAAGTAAAGCAAAAACTTTAGCAATGTGATTTACAACAGAAGGGTGAATACTGTAAGCTGGAAAACGATGAAATTCTCACGAATAGTGGAAGAATTATGTGTCGAATTCTCAAGAATTGAAAAACTTTGTTTTAAAGGAAATGCATAATGTTTCTTATGTGGGAAATCCAAGTTACCAGAAATATATTGCAGCTATCAAGAGCCAATTTTACTAGCCAGGGATGAATATTTATATTGCGGTTTTTATTGCCAAATGTTTGGAATGTCAAAAAGTCAAGGCTGAGCATAGACACCCAACTGGTCTGCTACAACCATTACCCATTCCTGAGTGCAAGTGGGAAGTAGTAACAATGGATTTCATTACCAAGCTGCCTAAAACAACCAAGAATCATGATTCCATAATGGTGGTGGTGGACAAGCTTACTAAATCTTCCCACTTTATTCCAGTAAAGCTCATGCACAAGCCAAGAAACATTTTTTATATTTATATAAGGGAAACTTCTAGACTACATGGTATACCCAAGACCATTGTGATAGACAGAAACCCAAAATTTACCTCAAATTTTTGGAAAGGATTATTCAAAGGATTTGGGACAAATCTGAATTTTAGCACAACATATCATCCATAATCAGATGAGAAAACAAAGATAGTAAATCAAGTGATTCAAGATATGTTAAGGATGTATGTGATGCATAAACCATCCAAATGGGAGGATTACTTGCACTAAGTGGAATTTCCTTATAAAAATGGGTATCAAGAATCCCTAAAGATGAGCCCATTTGAAGCCCTATATGGAATAAGTGCAACACACCAGTAAGTTGGGACAACCTAGAAGACAGAGAAGTGGTTGGGCCAGAACTACTTAGGAAAATGGAAGAGAAAATGTTAAAAATAAAGAAGAATTTATAGGTTGCCGAGGACAGGCACAAAATCTATGTTGAAAGAAAAAAAAACCCACAGAGAATTTAAAGTGGGTGACCATGTGTTCCTAAAAGTAAAGGCCAAGAGAAGTTCCCTAAAATTGGGAAATTGTTCAAATATCATAGCTCGTTATTGTGGGTCGTTTGAAATCCTAGAAATAACTAGACCTGTAGCATACATGCTTGCTTTACCTGGATCATTTAATATTCATAATGTATTCCATGTATCATTGCTTAAAAAGTATGTAAATGATACTAATCATGTCATTGATTGGAATGTGATTAAGGTGGAGTAGGAAGGAGACTTTCAAGTGCATCATGTGTGCATATTGGACCGAAAGATCAAGAAGCACTGGAATCTAGCCATAGGTCTAGTAAAGGTCCAATGGACCTGTGATGCAGGAGCATCGCCAGCACATCAAGCGAGCCAACGCGGAAGCGAAAGACAGCTGGACAAGCCAGCACAAATTTTGAAAATTCTTTGGAAATTGTTGTGCGATCTTAAATGAATCCATTTATGAAGGCACACTTTTTATATTGTAATGGACCTTGAGCGGATAGCTCTCATCCTTTAGTAGATAGATGACATTTAATATAGTTAATGCTGGTAGATAGGAATTTAATTTTAGATTTGATAGCTTTAGAGAGCAAGAGGGAAACATGATATAGACACCCTCCTTGTATATTGTAAGATTATTATGAAGAGCATTCAGAAGAGAAGAACAAGCAGAGAATTGTATGAAGAACACCCATGTACAGAAATTTGAATTAATAGAAGAAGCTTTGATTCAAATTCATGGTTTTGTGTTGTTTCTCTGTGTATTGAGGTTATGCTCATGAATGTTTGCTTCCTGTTATACATTTGCTTTTATATGTGGTGTATGTGATTTCATGGTTGAATTGAAATCTGAAAGGGACAAAGAGTTAGTTTCAATTGTTTCTCTATTTGAGCCAGAGAATTCCTGCAAGGAGTGCAGTTGAATTTGTCTGCAAGGAGTGCATTGACAGAGGGCTTCAGATAGAGATAAATTATGTTCTAAGTTCCCAGAAGTGCAGAATGGGCATCAGAGCCGTGCAAGGCATGCGCAGGCTAGACGAAGTCCCAGAGTTACGATTTTGAGTAGAGGGAAATTAAGACCGTTGCTGCAGGTGTGCGCAGAGTCAGAGACTTCAACACTCAGTCGAGGTTGAATATTTTCCGCAAGGAGTGCGTGCAAGAGTTTTCCTGAAGGGACTCGAAAGTCGTGAGAAAAGATCAAGAAGGATAGGCCTTCAATTTCATCGAAGGACGGTATAGACAAAGTCGTGCCTGGAAGGCTTGCAAGAAGCGTCGTAGATTTGTGATCAAGTGGACGAGTTCTATAGAAGGACACTTCGTCACTTCGTGGATTGCACAAGGGAGAAACAGACGGTCGAAATTCTCCGAGGAGAACTCGCGAATCACCATGAGCAGTTGGATCTTGTGGATGTGCAGGGAAGATACAGTGGTGTATTTTTGAAAGGTTCAAGCTTAGGACAGATAGAGCTATTGATCCAAGCTAGCTACGACCGTTGGATTATTTCGCGAAATCGCCTATCGGGATTTCGTGAGTTGGGAATCCAAATCATTGCAGCGGAAGTTGTGATATTTTGATACGTGATATCCTGAAAGTTGAAGAATAGAGTGGGCCATAGCAAAGTCAGCGAGTGGAGGAAAGGTGGCATAAGTCATCGGGATCTTTCTGCAAGAAGTCCCAAAACTTGGCATTAGTATTCGCAATTCCGTGAAGTCCGAAGGCCCGATGGGGAGACGTGACCGTGGAAAAGTCAACTTGCGAGCACATCAGAATTTCGGTACATCAGGACTCGAGGGTTGGAGAACCGAGTGTTTGGTGTCGCGAGTAGCGAAATCACGATAGAGCCGAAGTCTCGATAGAGATGGTAGGTCGTCAATCCAGAAATGGAGAGACAGATGCGAGATCTTCGAGCAAGGCTTGAGGACATGGAGGCAGCTCAGAGACACACAGCTAGTGTAGGGGATCATAGTGATTCTGAGAGAGAGATAGAGGCTGAACACGAGGAGGAAGTTGCAGCCAAAGATGCATCAACTGAGCGATTGATAAAAGCTATTGCCAGGATGGGTGTCAAAGCCAAGATGGAT
>JASDQU010515129.1:9235-37586 GCA_032191745.1 Picea mariana | reverse complement strand
TCAAGGGTGATCAACAAGATAACCATCAGGTACAGGTTCCCATTGCCGAGAATGGATGATCTGATGGATTGCCTGAGTGGGGCAGAATATTTTTCAAAGATTGATTGAAAAGAGGATACCACCAGATTCGCATGAGAGAAGGCGATGAGTGCAAGACAACCTTCAAAACCAATGAGGGACTGTATGAATGGCTTGTTATGCCGTTTGGATTAAAAAATGCGCCAAGTACCTTTATGAGGTTGATGAATTAAGTTTTGAGGGAGTTCATCGGGAAGTTTGTCATTGTGTATTTGGATGACATACTGATTTACAGTAAGTCAAGGAAGAACACTTGAAACATTTGGCCATTGTGATGAGGAAGCTACAACAGGAGAAGTTGTTGATTAATATGAAGAAGTCCTCATTTATGAAGATATAGCTCATTTATCTGGGTTTTGTTATATTGGCAAATGAGTTGAGGATGGATCCGGATAAGGTAGAAGTGATCAAGAATTGGCCATCACCGAGAAATGTGTTTGAGGTGAGAAGTTTCCATGGTTTATCTAGTTTCTACCGAAAATTCATCAGGAATTTCAGTGGAATTAGTGTAGCAATGATGGATACAGTGAAGAAGCGGCATAAGTCTTTTCACTGGATAGAAGAGGCTGAAAAGAGCTTCAATCTGTTGAAGCGGAAGATCACGGAACAACTGGTTTTGGTGTTGTTGGATTTCCTGAAGACATTTCAGGTGAAATGTGATGCAAGTGGATTTGCCATAGGGGCATTCTTGAGTCAGGAAGACATACCAGTTGCATATTTCAGAGAGAAGTTGGATGAGGCAAAAATGAAATACTCCACGTATGATAAAGAATTTTATGCTATCATACATGCACTAAAGAAGTGGAGGCATTACCTGATCCCAAAAGAATTTGTATTATACAGTGATAATCATGCATTACAGTTTGTGACTCAACAGGAGAAGTTGAATCAGAAACATGCAAAATGGGTAGAGTATATGCAGAATTTCACATTTGTGATTAAACATATTTTGGGTACTGCTAACAAAGTGGCTGATGCTTTGAGCAGGAAGTGTTTTTTGCTACAGGAGTTCCGAGTCAAAACATTGGGTTTTGAAAATCTCAGGGATATGTATGCAGGTGATGCAGATTTTGCAGAAGCGTATGAAGAAACTGAGAATCCAGTTCTCAGAGACAGGAGTCCTTGGATAGATTATATGATCCAGGAAGGATTGTTGTTCAGAGGCAATCAACTGTGTATTCTGAATTGATCCATGAGGGAGAACTTGTTAAAGGAGAAGCACAGTGGTGGCTTAGCAGGACATTTTGGACATGAAAAAACATTCACGAAGCTGAATGAATCATATTTTTGGTCGGGGATGCGAGCAGATGTAAATCGGTTCATTGATAGGTGCAGGATTTGTCAGCATTCAAAGGGGAGGAAGCAAAATGCAGGTTTTTATCAGCCATTTCCCATACCAGAGAGGCCATGGGAGGCGATAAGCATGGATTTTGTATTAGGGTTGCCGAGGACACAAAGAGGTGTTGATTCAATCCTTGTGGTCGTGGATAGGTTTTCAAAGATGGCACATTTCATACCATGCCAGAAGACCAGTGATGCGATGCACATCGCAAATCTGTTCTTCAAGGAGGTCATTCGACTTCATGGATTGTCGAAAAGCATAGTTTCGGACAAAGACACTAAATTCATAGGGAATTTTTGGAGGACCTTATGGAAGAAGCTAGGAACTAATTTGGCATTTAGTTCAGCTTATCATCCTCAGACGGATGGACAAACAGAAGTGGTCAACAGAAGTCTGGGAGACTTGCTGAGAAGCTTGGTGACAGAACACCACAGCAGTTGGGACCACATATTACCACAAGCAGAGTTCGCATACAATGATTCGGTAAATCGGAGCGCAGGAAAGAGTCCATTTCAGATCATATATGGTATGCAGCTAAGAGGAGTTTCTGAACTGATGGATTCAGAAAAGACTGCGACTAGCAGTGTTAGTGCAGAAGAATTCACTGAGGCGATGAAAGAACTTCACAGCAGGGTGAAGGAGTGGTTGCTGAAAACGAATCAAGAGTATAAGCGCAGAGCAGATCAACATCGCAGGCAACTTCAGTTTGAAGTTGGCGTTCTAGTTCTGGCACATTCAAGGAAGGAAAGGGTCCCGAGGGGAACATACAATAAGTTAAAGATGAAGAAAATCAGACCATGCAAGGTCTTGAGGAAATTCAGAGAAAATGATTATGAAATTGAGTTGCCGAATGGCATCGAAATATCTCCGATATTCAATATTGCAGATTTATATCCATACAGGGATGGAGAAGCAGAGACTAGAACTGAGGAGCCAGTAATCCAGTGGGTGAAACAATTACCAGTTGCAGAGAAGCCACAGATGGAATGCATACTAGACAAGAGAGTGGGTAAGAAGACCCGAAGAAAGGAATACTTCGAGTATCTGGTCAAATGGAAGGGCCATCCAGTGGAATATGCCAGCTGGGAGACTGAAGCGGAGATACAGAAGCATGGATAGACTATGCAGGAGCTCATGGACAGGAGCCAATGAAATTTTTCAAGCCAAGGAGTATGATGCAGGAGCATCGCCAACACATCAAGCGAGCCAACGCAGAAGTGAAAGACAGCTGGACAAGCCAACACAAATTTTGAAAATGCTTTGGAAATTGTTGCACGATCTTAAATGAAGCCATTTATGAAGGCACACTTTGTATATTGTAATGGACCTTGAGCAGATAGCTCTCATCCTTTAGTAGATAGACGACATTTAATATAGTTAATGCTGGTAGATAGGAATTTAATTTTAGATTTGATAGATTTAGAGCACAAGAGGGAAATGGGATACAGACACCCTCCTTGTATATTGTAAGATTATTATGAAGAGCATTCAGAAGAGAAGAGCAAGCGGAGAATTGTATGAAGAACACCCATGTACAGACATTTGAATTAATAGAAGAAGCTTTGATTCAAATTCATGGTTTTGTGTTGTTTCTCTGTGTATTGAGGTTATGCTCATGAATGTTTGCTTCCTGTTATACATTTTCTTTTATATGCGGTGTATGTGATTTCATGGTTGAATTGAAATCTGAAAGGGACAAGGAGTTAGTTTCAATTGTTTCTCTATTTGAGCTAGAGAATTCCTGCAAGGAGTGTAGTTGAATTTGTCCGCAAGGAGTGCATTGACAGAGGGCTTCAGATAGAGATAACTTTTGTTCTAAGTTCCCAGAAGTGCAGATTGGGCACCGGAGCCGTGCAAGGCATGCGCAGGCTAGACGAAGTCCCAGAGTTGCGATTCTGAGCAAAGGAAAATTAAGACTGATGTTGCAGGTGTGCACAGAGTTAGAGACTTCAACACTCAGTCAAGGTTGAAGATTTGCCGCAAGGAGTGTGTGCAAGAGTTTTCCTAAAGGGAATCGAAAGTCGTGAGAAAAGCTCAGGAAGGATAGGCCTTCGAGTTCATCGAAGGACGGTATAGACAAAGTCTTGCCTGGAAGGCTTGCAAGAAGCACTGCAGATTTGTGAGCAAGTGGACGAGTTCTGTAGAAGGACACTTCGTCACTTCGTGGATTGTACAAGGGAGAAACGGACTGTCGGAATTCTCCGAGGAGAATTCGGGAATCACCGTGAGCTGTTGGATCTTGTGGATGTGCAGGGAAGATACAGTGGTGTATTTTCAAAAGGTTCAAGCTCAATATAGATAGATCCGTTGATCCAAGCCAGCTAGGGTCACTGGATTATTTCGTGAAATCGCCTATCGGGATTTCGTGAGTTGGGACTCCAAATCATTGCAGCGAAAGTCGCGATATTTCGATACACGAGATCCTGATAGTTGAAGAACAGAGTGGGCCATAGTGAAGTCAGCGAGTGGAGGACAGGTGGCATAAGTCATCGGGATCTCACCGCAAGAATTCCCAAAACTTGGCGTTAGGATTCGTGATTCCGTGAAGTCTGAAGTCCCGACGGGGAGACATGACCGTGGAAAAGTCAACTCGCGAGCACATCATAATTTCAATACATCAGGACTTGGGGGTTGGAGAACCGAGTGTTTGGTGTTGCGAGTAGAAAAATTGTGATGGAGCCGAAGTCCTGATAGAGGAAAGAGGAAGTCAGCACTGACTGACGCATCGAGGTTCGGGGATTTGAGAGCCCCATGATCAACAGAGAACTTGCGAAGCCGCGAGTTCCAATTTCTCGACAAGTGAACAAAGGGGAGTCGCGTTGAAGAGAACTTGTGGGGTGCAGATTTCCCAATAGGGAAATAGAAGAACCTTGGAGTTCTTTGGGCCGAGGAGGAGAAGATCCTGTGGGAGCGGACGTGCCCAAGGGTGCGGCTGCGTCAACCTGGTACAATCCTTAGGATGCGACTTGGGGGCATGAAGAGACTATATGAGAAAAGTATCCGCATATTTTTGAAAACTATTAAAGTTTTGATTGTACGTGTATATATACTGCACTAAGGAAAATGCATAATTAAGGGGGAAAGGAATGTAATACCCCTAGGCCGAACCCCAGTTGTACATAAAAATGTAAATGTTTTATAGGCTAGTGAGCCAGGTTGTTATAGGCTAGAAGGCTTATTTGATTATTAGGCTAGGGAGCATGGATGCTAAAGGCTAGTGAGCCTATTTTTGTAATATGTAAACACTCATATTATTAATGGAAACACACTGTTGCATGCAAAACGATCTACAAATGAATATGGGGGGACAAAATACACTAGAAAGGGGAAATAGGGGCTAAGATTCTAGGAAGGGGCTAAGTTAGGGGGCTTAATCCCATTGGACTATTATAATATTATTCCTTAAATCTAAAGTAATGGATATATGCATGTATGTCCTAAGTCTTGAAGGTAGGGACAAGGGAGTCCCTTGGAGTGCCAACTGTCCTAAAAGACACATGGATATATATATAATGCGAAGGGGGGTGATTCTTTAGAGGGGGTGAATCATCGTGAGTATTGGTGATAGTTGCATGGAAGTAGTTGTGGGTCGTACCCGATGGTACTGGATTGTGACAAAGAACCTGTACTTGTATTGTTAGCATGGGGGTTGGATTGAAGAAGTGGTTTTCAGGCTGTGTTACGAAAGAAGCGGGTTGTCAGGCCCGTGAGTAGTTCTCTTGGTGAGAGACTACTCCGGGTTGTTCTTTTGTGCGCTGGGAAATAACTACAGGGCTCTAAGACTTCCTATCTGACCTGATGTTGAATCCCCAAAAGGGAAGTGGGGAAACCAAGGGACTATTGAGAAGATAAGGGGTACACTTCCTAGGGTGGGACAAGCATGTGGAGAATGAGAGACCATAGGCTAGATGCAACAGTTGGCACCTTGGGAGGAACACTTATGCTGCTTATCAGACCTTAGACTAGCTTAGTTTTCCATTTTCCTTGGCAGAATTTAGCCCTAGCTCGTGGGTGACCCGCTGCTGAAAGTTATGAGGAGTGCGGTCTAAGGCTGGGAGGAATGTGGGAGGTATGCATGTAGTTGGTGTCTATTTTCCTGAGATAAGTGTCTTTTTGTTCAGAGAGTGCTTTCGGATCCATCGCATAGGTTTTATGTTTTTCGACGTTTCGGACCCGACATATTGAAATAATTATAATTTTTAGTTTACAATTGTTTGTTTAATTAACAAACAATTTGGTCCAAAATGTCAAAAAACATAAAACCTATGCGATGGATCCGAAAGCACTCTCTGAACAAAACAATAATCGCAAAAGTCTTAGAACAGAAATAAGTGTCTTTCATATGCATATTTCCATTTCTGGGTGTGTGTGCATTTATGGGTTTTCTGTCCTAGAATATCTAATGTTAAATTCTATATGAACTGTTATTGTTGCATACATGTTGTCATTATTTTACGTTGAACTTTGTTAACAAGCATAACTGATTATTTAATTAATGGTATCAAAATTCTTATTTCCTCATGGCATGTTCAAGCCCAAGACTGAATACATTACCTTTTGGTACCAGAGTTCATAATAGAAGTTTTTAAGTGGCAGAGCCTAGCATGGTGGTTGGGGATGTTACATATTTCTTGTTTGATTTTCCTCTATAGGTAGGGGGATTTGGTCTTCAATATTAATTTCACTAGTAGAAAAGATGTAGAGGTTGGGAAAAAATGGTAATTTATGGGTACTATAACTTTTATCTCAAACCATATAATTGAGCATGCACGGAGCCAATGGGAACATAATACATAAAAGAACAGGCTTGAAGGATTATATTATGAACAAGTACTTCTAAATCCTCTAGAAATTGAGAAGAAAAGGAGCAGGTAACCTTGTTTTGAAAAAAATTATGAATATGGGTAGCTTCTAAAATGCATGAAAAATAAATTTTGTACATATTCAAGGATGAAATGTATTTAAAAAGTGTAATTGTATGAACAATTTTTCAAATATAATTCCAAATCAGAGACACTTAGAGGATAGAATTCAAGATAGTTGAATTAACAAGACTTGGTTTTGGCTGGGGCAAGAAAACTGTCATCATGGATGATGCACAAGACCCTTATGAATTTGAAAGAGATGCAATAGGTGAAAATATATTAAGCCCTAGAAAAATCCCCATGTTATGTATAAAACCATATATGAAGCCCCTTATTGAATTATTACATTTCTTCTGTTATATTTTTCTATAGGCTAGAACCCCTTCATCACACCATTTCAATATAGTTGTACCCTTTGTCTCCTATATATAGACCAAGGAGACCTAGTCTTAAGATTATCTTATCTCATATCATAATGTATTCTAAATTGGATATACTATAAAAGGAAGTTTCTCCCTCAAAGTGGACTATATTCACTGACTTTTTTTCATTTTTAAGGCGTTGGATCATAACATTTGGTATCAGAGCATTGATCCTAGGGTTTTTCTTCTCTACTAAAGTCATGTTAGCATTTTCGCTATAACTTTTTAAAGTCAAGATTCAAATAGTTAAACTTAGAGGTTATTTAGAAGACATATCAAGATATCTTTGGTAAAATTTTTAGCTTATGAGTCATTATACTTTCATAGATATAGATTATGGAAGAAAGGGTTTTTTACTCATTCTGAATTCAGTTTTAAAATAGTCATCTTGGGATTTTCATTGTAATATTTTTATGGGAGGTTTCAGATAGTTAATTTTTTCACAAAATGAGGAGACATATCCTAGTATTTTTTTTGGGATATTTATTTGTATTTTAATAAACCTTGTTACATTTATCTATCAATATGGGGCATAGACTTGTGTGTTGTAAACACAGTATATGCAAGGAAAAGGGTGAAGTATAACTACCATAAGTATCAATCCAAAAAGTAAAAATGCATTCAAACCACACAAGAATCAATTCAAGGAAGCCAAGTATAAATTCCAGACACCTTACATTGCATTCATAGATCTATATCAAGATTTGCAATGACACTGAATACTATGTCAAGATGCTTGATCTGCACACATATATGTCTCTAATAGAATCTTGTTCGATCAATGAACACTCAATATCTTGGTGTACAAACGAATAAAAAAATACTTTGAAACATAAATCAAATCTATCTTGAACAATTATTAGTTCATTAGTTTGGGTCTCATTGATATGTGTTGGAGGCAGGCCAAAGAGAAAAAGTGAGGTGTTTTTGGGGAAAGAAAACATGCATGAGAAAAGTGAGAGTTGGAAGGAAGCACAACACGTGCGCATGCAAGGAAGGCAACAGCTGTAAGGAAGAACAACACGCATGCATGAGAGGAAGACCTAACGACAGTAGGGTTAGGGTTTTGGTAATGCATTGTAAATGGTTAAGGAGCCATAAGCATATAAATAATGATACATAGGTATCATAGGAGGTTGGATTTTGTATTGTTTGGTTCTCTTCGAAGTATTATTATGTTATTGTAGTTATGCATGAGTTGATGCGATTGTAATGTTTTGCTGTAACACCTATTATTTATAAGTTGTTGAGCTAGAAAGGATGAGGGAGGGTAGATCTTGAGGCTTAGATCACAGGCTATGGAGCCTAGTGCGATCTAGTCTGCCTCATCTAAGATCTCACCTGACTGAGAAGAGTTGTARGCACACAGTTTTGTAGATGCAAACATAATATAATAAAAGAGATGAGAGCCAAATCATTATGGACGTAGCCCCAAGAGGGGGTGAACCATGGTAACATCTGGGTTATGTGACAAATGTTTGCATATCTTATTTTCTGAAGAAATTATTATTGTGTTGAACGAGTTATTCTATTGCTTGTCTAAGTGATTTTGCGATATTAAGTGAATAAGCCTATGGATTTACTGTATAAGTCATGAATAATAGTATGTTGCCTTGACTAGTCATAATAATGGTTCAATATTTAGCTGGATTATCTCACACTCAATCCTAGGCTCTAAACGCCTGAGTATTATATCCACCCATTAAATTTATCTCAGGTAAGACCATGCAATGCATTTTGTGTGTTGCGTTGCCTTCTGGTTTACTAGAAGGGTCGATAGTTTTGGAGGCTTTGTTTGAAACCTGAATAGGCATAAACCTTGGGTCAATAAACATAGACAGTATAGGAGAGAAGTAACCAACAATTGGTTATGTTTCCGTTGGTAGGAACAAGAGAGGATTGAGTAGAGGATATAACTCGAAGATCTGTCGAGAGCGAATCAAGAAAAGGTTAGGGAAGAGACCAATGAGCCATTAGGAGGGAATGTTGAGGCTATGGAATCCCACACAAGTAGAGATCAAAACTTGGATAAGAACTAAGGAGCTAGATTTTTCATAAAAAGACAATAGAAACCCTAGACTAACACCTCGCAAATACCTTGAGAAATACATGTTTATTGATTTACACATAGTCTTTTTCTATGATTTTCTGAATCTATTGCAGGAGTGGATACTAAGGTTGAAACATAACCATGGAACAAAATAGATTCGATGGATAGAGTGGACCCCAGTACAGATTGAGCAGCTTCATCAGGTGAACAACAAGTTCAACTGTGCAATAGACTTTTGGATTGATACTATTGTGGTAGGTTTTATCATGGAGTTTGTAGTAGATACAACTAAGTCGTACAGCGAAGAGGAGCAAGAGTTTCTATGGGGACCTCGAGGAAGGTACATTCGATCACTCTATACTTCAATTAAGATATTTCTATATAACAAAGGTGTAATGAAAATGGAGTCAGACAACTAAACTTCCCTGCATGTATGGGGGAAGGGGGGAAGCACTGACAGAAAGAGGATAAATGGAAGGAGGAAAGTATAAGGGAAAGAAGGAGGAGCCCTTGGACCCAACCATGATGGATGATGACCAGATCAAGCAGATCATGGCGACAGCTGGAAAGACGCTTAGCGGAGTACCCTACCAATACAAGGTGAACACCAAGAAGAGAGACGTATTCACGAGGGAAGGCTTGGTGAGTGATGAGGAAGAGGTAGAGGATCTTTGGGCTGTGGAAAATATTGAGGAAATTTTGGACGCAACATATGAGAGGATGAAGAGAGGTCCAAGAGCGGGAAGAGAAGGAAGAAAACCTATCCATATTAATGTCAGTGTGGAACCCATAAACCCATGTGCGACTAACACACCAAAGAGAACAAAACCATAAGAATTCAAACAACAGGAAGTACATCCACACAAGGAACAACAACTGGAGGAGCCAGTTCAAGTAGCACTAGTCAAGAATCTACACCACATGGGGGTAGTAGTTTAACATTCAGAATGGCAGGACATGATCCCACCATCAAGTTACCTAAATTTTGAGGAGAAGTAGTAGAATAACCTAAGAAACATTCGTTCATTTGTGCAAAGATATGGGAAGCAAAGAAGATCACTAATGAAGATACCAAACTTGCGCAGCTAGTTATTACGCTAAGAGACTACGCACTAGACTGGTACATGAGTTTAGACACAAACAATGCCCCTGGGACGACAAGGACGCTGGAAGACATTAAGAAGTTACTGATAAATGAGTTCCAGAAGCTGAGCTCAGAGGATTAGTACATGAATGAGATGATCGAAATAAGATAGAAACCAGGAGAGACTATATGGGAGATTGATCATAGATTCAAGCGACTAAAGAGAAAGTTAAAGTATCTCATGACGAAGATGTAGCATAGACACTTATTTGTCAATTCATTGTTACCACACTTAAAATACCCTTTGCGAAAACATAAGTTCCAAATGTAGGCAGAAGCTCTGTAGGCAACCTTACAGCTAGAAGAAAATCAGTATCAGCAGACGGACCTATCTATCGAAGAACTGAAGGAGGACTTGAAGAACATAACATTTTAGTTGAGCCATAATAATAATAAGGATAAACGAGAAGTCATATGTGTATGACATGTGGGATGGAAGGACACCACAAGAGTGAATGCCCAACATTCGTGCAATATATGGCAATAAGAATGCCAAATCCACTACCAACAGGAGGACTATGGTGCGAAATATGAAAGAAATCTGTAAGAAACTAGGTCACAACCCTTATCACTGCACGATGATGTAGAAATACTAGAAAATCCCAAAGAGCTCATATTGCACCTTTTTCAAGTCAGTGGGCCACGATGAAAAATATTTTAGAACTATGGAGTTGATGCTACAGAGGTGGAGGATGAGCAAGAGGAAGTTTCAGACGAGGTAGAGGACTAGTGGTATGTCACAATTTTCAACAACTAGGACATTATGCAAGGGAATGTCCACTTCCACCAAAAATCTGTATGTATTGTCACACATCAAACCACAATACATAATAATGACCTACACTACTAGTAAAGATCCAGGAAAAGAGGAACCAAAACAACCAGAATGTTCAGTGGATTTTCGTCGAAGCAAGGGATGAAGGACGAAACATTAATATAGTTACTCGCGGAGGAGCTAAAACATGGGATGACATTGTTCGACAAGCGCCAGCACAAAATCAATGGGTTAAAAATAACGCCAAACCAAGGAAGAAGTTTGACGCACAGAAGGAAAAGGAGATATTTAAGCAAGCCCGGCAAGAATTTCAGAAGGAAGATATTGTGATGACTTCAACTACGCAACAAAGCAAGGGAGAATCCAAATACGAAATGCCTCTGCTATTGGATCATACCAGTGAAATACATTCCATGGTCTAAGTAAGTACAATCAAAGGCTTTTTTCAATCATGTGTAAAGGTATTAAGTGATCCATCATCTGTGAAAGTCTTTCAAAACATACTAGAAAAATGTAGCCTCGAGACGGAAGAAAATCTAGAACCAAAAACTGGCAATCACCTACATACAAGGAGAAGAACTAGTAGGGAATTCAGACTGAATGCCAACATCGATGATTTCAATATGGGAGACATTATACTAGACCTAGGATCTGAAGTCTATGTACTACCAAAGAAGACATGGAAATGCATGGGAGAACCCACATTAGGATATTCACCTATTCAATTGAAACTGGAAAACCAACACAAAGTCCTACCAATCGAAAGACTGAAAGGAGTGACAGTAGACCTAGATGGAGTGTGCACTAAAGCATATTTTGAAGTCATTGAAATAGTGGATGACACAACACCTTACCCAACTTTTCTTGGTCTAGATTGGGTGTTTGACAACCAGGCCATAATAAACTTAAAGACCAGAAAAATGACATTTGAGTCAAGAGAATATAGGGTTGTCGCACCATTGGACCCATCAGAAGGGGAGAGGTTCGTAGAACCTACTTGTTTGAACCTAGAGGAAATTGTCCAATTGTACAAAACAACTGTGCACGATGATGATTACATAAACCCAAATGCAGACGAGATACTCAGTTGGCAAAGAATCACTTCCTGTGCAACAGATTCAGATACAGGTTTAGAGAACTGGAAACAAAGCCTACACAAAGCGTCCATGAGGAGATGTGAAAGAATAGACCGCGTATTAATATGGTTAGGCATAAAAATCAGAGAACCACCCAATTTCCACGGAGTAAACGGTTTGGAAACATTCTTAGCACAGTATGAAGATGAAGTCTTAGAGAACCAGAGACTGTTAGCACTTGATATAGCACTCAAGGCCACATCTATAAGATGGTGGGGCACACACAAAGTGACCATCATAGAATGGTACCAATGTAAGCGGTTACTGCGCATAAGGTTCGATGCAGAATAGAAAAACAACAAACAACAGAAGTATGATGGACAAGGGGCACCAACGGAACACTTGGAGAAGTGTAGAACGCTATGGAAATTGACACCCCAGAGGAATGGCCTCATCACTTCATACACACCCTAGAGGGCATACCATCAAATTGGTATATAGACCAGGAATTACGCAAAGGAACTATGACATGGATGACATTGCAACAGAATTTTACAGTCACTTTCTCAATCAAGCATGACAACCCTAACATAGATGTCGCACTGAAACATATAAGAGGAGTGATATTCATCAAAGAGACAGAAGTTGAAATGATCACAAAAGAACAACAATAGAACAAACAAACAGTTAAAGAACTTTTGTCATGTTACCATGTGCAAGAGGAAGCACCGAATGAAGATGACCCGTGCAATATTTAGATTGAAGTAGTAGAAGGAGAAAGAGAAGTGGAAGGTCCACCTATAGAATCAAAAGTTATTTTCGCTCTGATAAAAGTAAATAAAGTCAATATTGGGACAACAACCCAAAATGGAAACCATTAGAGACTATTGGGATGACAAAATAGTGGAAAGCATAACAGAGTTATTGCATGAGTATAGTGACCTATTTCCCACAACATTTACAGAGTTTAAGGGCATAGCCGGAGATCTAGGAAAAATGAATATACCACTCAGAGTGGAAGCAAGACCGATCAGACAACGACCTTACGGATTAAACCCAATATATAAGCAGAAAGTCAAAGTTGAGATCGACAGGATGCTCGAAGTCGACATAATAGAATGAGTTGAAGAATCAGAATGGATAAGCCCAATGGTAGTTTAGGAAAAGAAACAAGGAAGGATTATGATATACATCAACTTGAGGAAGTTGAATGATGCATGCCTACATGACCTATTCCCTACACTGTTCATGGAAAAAGTGTTAGAGAACGTAGGAGGACATGAAGCTTACTCATTTACTGATGGATTCTCAGGCTACCATTAGATCAAGATATCCCAAGAAGATAGATACAAGACTACGTTTGCGACATAATGGGGATCTTACCAATACACAATCATGTCATTTGGACTGAAGAATGCACCAACAATCTTTTCCAGAGTAGTCATTGTTGCGTTTAATGAATTCATCCACCAGTTTCTCGAAGAATACCTGGATGATTGGAAAGTCTAAACTTTGTTGAAAGACCATGTAGAAGTCTTAAGGCCAATGTTAGAAATATGTAGACAGTGCCAGATATCACTAAACATAAAGAAATGCATATTCGGAACACCATTTGGGATACTATTGGTCCACATAGTATGTAAACAGGGTTTATTAGTAGATCCTGTAAAGATTGCAGTAATTGTTAACTTACCACCACCAAAAATAGTCCATCAACTAAGAGCGATGTTGGGACATATGGGATACTATAGGAAATTTATCAAAGGATATGTGCAGATTACTGCACCAATGGAAAAGTTGTTAAGAAATGACACAAAGTTCCAGTGGAATGATGAGTGTCAACACAGTATGGACACTCTAAAGTAAAAGATAGTTACAATGATGATATTAGTATTTCCAGACTAGGAGAAGACATTCCATGTGCATGTAGATGCATAAACCATAACACTTGGAGCTATCTTGGTGCAACCAAGAGTGGGATACTTGGATCACCCGATAAAATTTGCGAGTAGAAAGCTATCAGAATCAGAACATAACTATAACATGAAAGAAAGAGAAGGCCTAGATATGGTCTATGCACTGCATAAATTCATACATTACTTATTGGGGAAACACTTTAAGATGTTCATAGATCACTCAAACCTAAAATACTTAGTCAACAAGCCAGTGTTGGAAGGGTTAATCTGCCATTGGTTACTACTATTTCAAGAATTTGACTTTGAAGTAATAGTCAAACCAGGAAAATTGAATGTAGGACCTGACCACCTATCAAGAGTCACCAATGGAGAGGAACCTACAAACTTGGAGGACAACTTTCTAGATGCATAGTTATTCTCAGTACATATTGTTGATGAACACTTTGCATATTATATCATTCATTACTTGAGCACAGGTACAGCACCACACAAATATAACATCACACAAAAGAAAAACCTGGTAGTCCGTGTTGCCGAATATCAATTGATTGCGGGACACTTATACAAAATGAGCGTAGATAGCATCTTGCGAAGATATGTGTTAGAACACGAAAGACCAAGAATTTTAGAAGAAGCCCATGAAGGAATAGTAGGAGGAAATTATGTTGGAAAAGCTACCGCGCAGAAGGTATTGTGCGCAGGACTATGGTGGCCAACGATTCACAGAGACTCGAAGGATTACTGTCAAAGATGCGACGTCTGTCAAAGGGTAGGAAAACCCAACAGAAGGGACGAGATGCCACTACGACCACAAGTAACATTGCAAGCATTTGATAAGTGGGCAATTGACTTCGTGGGACCAGTCAACCCACCAATAAAAAGAACAGGAGCTAGGTACATTATCACCGCGACAGAGTACCTAACAAGATGGGCGGAGGCCGCACTAGTGAAGGATTGCAGCACAGAAACAACAACACACTTTTTATTTGAACAAGTCATTACTCAATTTGGGTGTCCAAGAATTTTGATGAGAAACCAAGGAACACACTTCATAAACAACACCATCAGTGCGATGACTGAAGAGTTTCAAGTCCATCACTAGAAGATCACACCATATCACCCACATGCAAATGGCACAATGGAAGCATTCAACAAAATTCTAGAGAATGCATTGATAAAGATCTATAACGTCAATAGGGATGAATGGGACCTCAAAGTACCAGCAATATTATGGGCATACAGGACTATGTGCAAACATTTGATAGGGCACACGCCATTTAAACTGGTCTATGGCCAAGAAGTAGTAGTACCATTAGAATTTTTAGTACCAAGCTTGCGCGTAACAGCAATTACACAAATGATAGAACGAGGCGTAGTAAATGAGTGACTAAATCATTTAATGACCATGGATGAAGAACAGATCCTGGCAGGATTCCAGCAATAAGTTCAAAAAGCAAGAGATAAAACTTGGCACGATAGACACATCAAGAAGAAAACGTTCAAGGAAGGAGACCTAGTACTGATGTATAACAACAAATCATTTCAACACTCAGGAAAGCTCAAAATGCATTGGTTAGAATAGTACGAAGTAAAATCTGTCATAGATGGAGGAGCTGTATAGTTAAGAGACTTATGAGGTGCATAACTTAGAGGGATGATTAATGGGAGACAACAGAAGCTCTATAAGGACAGTCAACCAACCACCACACAATAAAATTATATATATATATATATATATATATTGAAAGAGAACCAAAAGGAAAAATAACCAAAAGGAGATAGGAAGGGCATACACACTTAGGCGAGGAGAAGGACAATGGTCACATACAAAGGGAAACAAGTGGGAAAAGGAAACTCGACAAAAGCAGTATGACAAGACAACGTTAGGCATAATTGAAGGCCGAAAAGGACCGATGGGACATCACATTAATCGTGGAAACTGGAGTCGGAAAAGCAGGAGTAATGACAAGTAAGAAACCATTGGAGATGCATGGAACCGGTAATTAAGGTGCATTAAACCCATAATCAAGGATGTGTCCTCAACAAGCTTCATGGAAAATCCATACAACACATGGACACAGGATCCAATAGTCTATTCACAAAAAGAGAATAGACAGAGAACAACAGAGGCTAAAGAGAAAAGTATGACTTCATAGAGACTGTTTGAATCCAGCAGACATTTGACATTCATCATCATGGCACTGCCCAAGCAAGTAGAAGCGAGCCAGACTGCTAGAAAAACCAGAGTTCAGACCAGGTCACGAGGACAGGATGAAGAAGTTGAACAACAGTGACCGAAGATTGTTGATATTGATGAAATCCCATCTCCAGACACAACACCAGTGAAACCTACACCCATATTGGAAGAAATCCAACATCTAACACCGGAGGGAACGAATACGGATATACCAGTGGAAATACAGGAGCCACAAAACCAGGAAACAAAAACTCTAAAGGAGTTGCAATCGGAGACTGTCGAAGCAACTCCTAGATTTAATGGAACGATGCTGATTTGGGAGTCATAAGTTTAGCCAGATGAGTTGCAGACGACCATATCAGACCACCCAACACAAGGGATGGTCGAAGATCCCTCAGATTGGTTGGAATGGTATACAGAGGAACTTCAAGCCAGCCACCAATGGAGAAGAAAGACAAGATACAGATACCCAGGTCACCTCACAAGAAACCAACAACAAAAATCATTCTATCACGCATACCAGAGGGGGTACAAGTAGGAACAAACCTGCTGGGAGATATAGGGAAACTCAAATACTCTGACCATGATGTAGAAAATGAAGACAAGTTCTAGGAACTTGCAAAGAGAGTATTCTTACAGACTACAAGCATAAATAAGGTTGGGGAACCAGTCGATCATCCACTCCAATGGGCAACCGGGTTAGAGAAAACAAGAATTTTAGGTATGTTGGACCTACCACATTTTGGTAGAGGTCAAAATGCAACCGCATGCGTCAAAAAACTGTTATTAGTTACGCATGGCAGGGACATATGGTTGGATAAGCTCGTCTCAATAGATGTTGAGCTTATCATGAAGATAACAGGGTTACCAATTCAGGGTATGGATCCTGCATAGTTTGTGGATGACAAAGCCAGGGAGAAAACACTATCTGAAGAGATGAAGAAGAAGTATGCTACCGACATATGGACAAGAGGGATCATCATCAAGAGGATCAATGATGTCACAACACAACTGGGAGAGAAAATAATGGCCTATAAAATGCTAAGAAAATGTCACAGGGAGGAAGTCCCAGTTGGAGTTTTTCGCAGTTGCAACTCAATGTGTAGAAGGCACCACAGTGATATTGGAACTGTACCTCTTGAACTTGTTCTTGGAAGACTACAAGGATGCGCAAGACCTAGGAACAGAGTTTCACTACTCATGGTTGATCACATGGATAGCTTTCATGGGATGGAAAGAGCCAAGGTATGTAGTTTTTTTGTACCAAAACCAAACCGAATCAGGGAGCGAGATATTTGTTGCTCAGAGCGAGGCACAAGGATAGGAGAAAAAAGGTGAACGGGTCCATGTTTGAAGGATACCTACGTGACCTGCAAGAAGCCATATCCAAGATGTGGAGAATAACACCAGAGGCCATCACGCGATATGGGAATATTTCCAACTTCAAGGCCACACAACATACAATGTGGATACAGGCGCAGAAGGATCCTGCTAAGAAGTGGCTACAGATGCACTATTGTATCACAAAGGGTGACATTGACATGGTCATCAACGAATGGGATGATGAATAGAGGATTCCATCCATCACCCAGGATATGTTAGAAGAAACAACAGAACAAGAGATAGGGCAGAAAGAAACCCAGCCAAAAGAAATCCAACTGCCCAAGAGATGAAGAATAGGCTAGGGCAAGACAACACAGACAGATGAAGGGCCAGCAAAGACAGGGCCCCAGAAGGGGAAAAAGGAGAATACACAGTCGGCCAAAGAACAACATAAACAGACCGAGGGAGTGCAAGAGACCACAACAAGTCCCAACCCACGGGACATAGGGGAAAACAAGAGGCCATCCACGCAGTCAGGAGGTGCGCTCAAGAAATCAAAGGCCCAAAGAACACTTACAGAGTATACAATCACGGACGATGATGGGGAGATGATAGCCTGAATGGTCCAGGAATGTCTATTTGAGGAATTCGACCATGTTGCGCACCACAGGGATAGGATTCAATAGAAATTTGTAGACATGCAA
This sequence comes from Picea mariana, assembly GCA_032191745.1. NCBI lineage: Eukaryota > Viridiplantae > Streptophyta > Pinopsida > Pinales > Pinaceae > Picea > Picea mariana. Next base: position 19,694 of record JASDQU010515129.1, on the reverse strand, counting down.
AATATCCTCAAGAAAATTGGGGAAGGGAAGCCAAAAAGCAGTAGGGGAATAGAATCATCATCACCACAGATAGAAGAAAGAGTGCAAGAAGAAGAACGATATTCATTCCAAGAAATAATGCAGCCACATGTAACATTCCAAATCACCCCTAGTATGTTGCGCATGGACAAAATTGTGGGGAAGACACCATTGAAGGACTTAATCCAAATCCAACTAATGTTGACGAGGATACCAGTCGGGGCACTACATAAGTTGCAGGTTAGCATGAACCATGAGGTACAGTCTCAAGCACGCAAAGACTTAACCGAATTGAAGCAGGTAAGAAATAAACTTGACGTGCTAGAAATAGTCTATGAGCAGGCTAAATCTGAGACCCGGGAGGAAAGGGAGTGCATAAAAGGATTGGAGTAGAAAGAGACAGGAACTTATGAGAAGATTCCACAGGCCACGCAAAGAGAGGAAATCACAACAGCAAAAAAGATTGATCAGATTGCCCAAGAAATTAATCTATATCAGAAGGAGATAGAGAATCTTTGGGAACAACTCACACCAACCACTCCACCAATAGTTAAGGAGCAAAGGAAGGAGGAAGAAACAACATAGTTTCAGGAGATAGAGAAGTAGGTCATCACAGCAGCTGACTTGCTTGATAAAGTAGCACAGTTTTGGACTAGCTTAGAGGAGGATCAACAAGTCCAACAGTGGGACAAGGAAGAAGAAAGTTTCAATGCAACAATCCAAGAACTCAAGCAGAAGCGGAAGACAATACCAATCACAGAACATGTCAAAGGGACACATGACNTAGAGAAGGATCAACGGGTCCAACAGTGGGACAAGGAAGAAGAAAGGTTCAATGCAATGATCCAAGAGCTCAAGCAGAAGCAGAAGACAATACCAATGAAAGAACATGTCAAAGAGACGTAGGACATGAAGAGATTGCAGGCTGAGCTAATTACTGTGCAAACCCATAAACAAGAGCAACAGGCTCAAATTGAACCGTTGCAAGAAGGGGTAGCATAAGTGTTGGCACAAGCAAAGGAATCCAAGGCATGCATAGCATAGACCCATGAAGAGTGTGTGGAATTGATCAATGACGACATTGCAGTTCAAACAGTGGACACACTCAAGCAGAAGACTGCACAGGTGCAAACATAGGTAGCAGAGATGAAGGAAAAGTTCTAGACGATCACCAAGGAGATCGAGGGAGCACACAAAGGTTAGGTGGCTTAGGACGAGCCACATGTCAATGTTGGGGGCCTGTTGGAGGCAGGCCAAAGCAGAAAAGCAAGGTGATTTTGGGGAAAGAAAGCATGCATGAGAAAAGAGACAATTGGAAGGAAGCACATCATGCGTGCATGCAAGGAAGGAAATAATAGGAAGGAAGAACAACACACACTCATGAGAGGAAGACCTAACGACAGTAGGGTTAGGGTTTTGGTAATGCATTGTAAATGGCTAAGGAGCTAGAATGATATAAATAGTGATATGCAGGTATCATAGGAGGTTGGATTTTATATTGTTTGGTTCACTTCGGAGTATTATTATGTTATTGTAGTTACACATGAGTTGATGTGATATGTAATGTTTGTTGTAAGACCTATTCTGTATAAGTTGTTGAGCTATAAAGGATGAGGGAGGGTAGATATTGAGGGCTAGATCACAGGCTATGGATCCTAGTGTGATCTAGTCTACCTCATCTAAGATCTCACCCGACTGAGAATATTTGTAAGTGCGCGACATTGTAGATGCGAACATAATATAATAAAATAGCCGAGAGCCAAATCTTTGTGGATGTAGCCCTAGTAGGGGGTGAACCATGGTAATATCTGGGTTATGTGATGAATGTTTGCATATCTTATTGTCTGAAGCAGTTATTATTGTGTTGAATGAATGAGTTATTCTATTGCTTGTTTAAGTTCTTTTGCGATATTAAGGGAATAAGCCTATGGATTTACTGCATAAGTCATGAATTACAATATGTTTCCTTGACTAGTCATAATAATGGTTCAATATTTAGATGGCTTATCTCACACTCAATCCTAGGCTGTAAACACATGATTATTACAACCACCCATTAAATTTATCTCAGGTGAGACTGCGTAGCACATTCTGTGTTGCGTTGCCTTTTAGTTTACCAGGAGGGCCGATAGTTTTAGAGGCTTTGTTGGAAACCCGAATAGACATGAACCCAGGGTCAATAAACTCTGATAGTATAGGAGAGAAGTAACCAACAATAGGTTTGTGTTGAAATCTTTCACTTGGAAACCAAGTGTTCCTTCACTCAAAGAAATGATTGACTCAACAAACCAATGAATTTTAATTACTGTAAATTAACTTAACAAATTATTAATGCAAATACAAAGTACCATCCAAGCTAATGTTCAAAACAGTCAGCAAAGTATTAGTTCAACTCTTGCAATATGCTATTGATCTAACCTTGAAATTATTAGCTAGAAAGGCAAGAAGTAAAATTTGTAAATTGAACTAAAAAACACAGACCTAATGATAAATATCCACACTTGCATTCATGGTTCAAGTGTAACAAGTATTGTGGTAGCACTACACATTGCATCCAGATGACTTATATTCATGTAAATATGACTCAAGCAAGATCTTGTTATTTTTTGAATATTAAGAGTGGGGGGTGAATCAATATGACCACTTTATAACACTTTTAACTAAAATTATATATTCTTTCAATTTAACAACAATGTTCAGTAGTATATCATCAATGTATCATTGATGAATGCATCCAATATATATATTATAAGAATTTAAACATAAGAAACATCACATCAACAAAACATCAAGAAAATAGTACACTAGTACATCACATTCGATGAAGATCTAGACAAAACATTTGATGGAGAATAAGTGCTCATATCTACCCTTCCATTTGATGATGCCATCTAGGCCTTTGTTCCTCTCGCACATCAAGAAGAGAACATGATGAGTTGTAATCCTTTTGAATATCTTTATGACACTTTGTTCTGTAACTTTGGGAGTGAAGAGGTGTTAGAGGAACCCTTGGATGTGACAGATCATTGTAAAAAATGGCACACAAAGCACCATGCATTAAGAATCAAGCCTCATGTAATGAAGAGGTGATGGAGGAGCATTCCCATGAAGAGAAAAAGAATCATGATGAAGCAAAACATGTTGAGGCATCATTATATTTTCTCCCATCTTATGTAGTTGAGGTTTTCTAGTAGTGAGCTCCTCCCGTTCATGAAGTTCAAGAAGAAACCAGCCTCAATGATGAATTTGAGGAGTCTGTTGAAGACATCCATGCTTCTACTCATCCTGCACATGAAGACAACAATATGGTCACTTTTTTTGATGGTCTTGTGAGAGAACCTTTACATATGGTTGATGAGCATATATACACTTTTATACAGACTAGTGGATGCATGTGGGATTTTGGTCATCTCATTTTTGATAGAGACCCCATTTACGACATTGAGGGTAGCCCTCAAGAAAAAGGGTTTACGTTGTCATCTTCAGAGGACTAATTTTCATGCATATATAATTCATATGTTTGAGAGCCTGATGATGACATGCTTACATATTTATTCGAGGAATCTCAGCCACTTTCATCCTCAGTATTTGAGGAATACCAAGACGTGGCTACCTCAGAGTGATCAGAGGCTCATTCTTCAAAGAGGAAGTATTTTCATCCTGGATATTTTCATGAAGATTTCTAGGTGAAGAGGGAGTGCTTTTTTAGACCTAAACCTATCCCTTGCCTCTTTCCCTCTTCTCCAAAAAACCATGCAATATTATTTTGATCTCTCATTTCCTCTTAGTCCTTGACAAGCAATGAGTCATTGTGCACATATGAAGATGAGCCTTCATATACATATAGTATCCCCCTTTAGAGATGGATTGATCAAGCATGTGGCTATCACTTTAGGCAGGATTCCTTGCATGATCAGAGTGGAGGCTATTCTTTCTAGCAGGATTTCCTCCCTCCCATCCATCTCCATGAGTTTCATTTCATAATTGATTATATATATATTTATGCTCATGATCATTATGTGCTTGAATTATCTTTGTTGTTTTACATAATCAAGAACAAGGGGAGATACTTTGATGGGATGATCAACTGGTTGTAATGGTTGTATGACTTCACTTGACATCACCCATCACCTGATCTGCAGGGCCCCAAATCCCTAGGTAAGTAGGTAGGTCATATTTATTTCCTTCATTTGCATATTTGTTTCTCATATTAGTTTAGATGCATTTCATTTTCATTTTTCTCTACTTGCATATCGATTTCATGCTTAGTTTATAAATTAAAAAAAAAAAAAATGTCACAAATTTTTTTTTCTAGATCAACTTTTATTTTGGATTTTTTATGTATATGGATGAAGGGTGATAGAACCATCCTAGATGATATGATGATTTTTTCTGAGTTTTTGTAGGAAAATTTCTACCAGGAGATATTGCAGTTCTCATGCACTCTATGAAAAGCACATGTCCCAAGTAGGATCCAAATGTTATCCTTATTTTATGGGATAACTGAGGAGATTATGTCTTGAGGCCCTTAGGTTGCAGATATGGAGTTTCAAGAGACTTCATGACCAAAAATTTCCACTTGCATAGATGGAGACCCTTCTCACCATCATAGAGGCCATGATTTTCAGATGGAATCCACCACACCCGCTAGCTTCCGAGAGGCACTGGGCCTTGCTCCATAAGGTACAAGTCAGGTATTATGGTGAGTGTCATTTCAATACTTGAGGCATTTGAGTATGTTGTATCTTAGACTGCTTTAGGTTTCATGACGTATGCTTAGAAATTATGCCCTTTTCTCTGTTTCACCTTGGTGGTTGACATTGTTCCCTAGTAAGTGGTTTTCCTCGGGAATGGGTTTACTACTTTGAACTCCCTTGAAGATCCATCATACCACTCTCGACCATACTTACCACTTTTCATAACTTAAACCCACCATTTCCTTATCTCTATGGATTCTAGGGTGTATTGACCCAAAAAGGGGTTGTCCCCCATTATATGGGGAGAAGGGGATGAAGGCCTAGAGGGATTTTTGTTGGGTAAAAGATAAAATCCTATATAAATATTCCATATGATTCACCCAGGGATTCCCCAAGAAAGCAATGAAACACTTATCTGTAAGAAAAGGGGGACCCACAAGAATAAACGATTGAATGATTAACGTATTAGTTGAAGGATAGGAGGTCTCATCATGAGCCATCTTATCATGATCATGGGTATATAGTGGTATGACATTACCATCATCTCATCACCAAGCCAGGGTAATGGATCTCATTTTCATGGTTGAGAGAAAGAGGGTCTCATCAAGAGCCAATATTTTCATTTCCACAAGGTATTTTTGAGTGACATTATCATTATATCAACACCATGCTAGGGCAATGGCCTTCAACCCGTCCTTAAAACATGAAAGAAACAAAGAATTGAAAAATAATGGGCTTGAAAAAATTGCATTGCAAATGAAGGTGCCACACACCCTCTAGAAAGGAACCCATGATTGAGAATCATATTAATATTCCACTTTCCCTCTAGAACATTGACCTTTATGGTCCTCACTCTTTCCATTTCAATTTTCATACCCCATTCCCCCTAGGGTCACCCGGATCTCCTCCTGAGAGTGACCTAGTCACCCTTTAAGAACAAAACCTATATCGAGGTGGCATTGGGTATAGTGTCCCTTAAGTTGTCACCACTTGGTGGTTGGGTCGAGATTTTCCCAACCTAGAACTTGTGTGATAACATTTTCACATTGTTTCTGGGGAGGATTTTGAATCCTATTCATGCCCTAACGACACTTTGGCAAGCTTCCCTCCCAAAGCCTCAATCCATTAGCTTGCCTAGATACTCTATTGAAGAATGTTCCCTTTTCCATCCTTGATAAGTTTCCCTTGAAGCTTGTCTGGAGACTTCACTTTCCACAAACCCACCTTTCCCTCTTTCCCCCTTTTCCTCTTTTGGTGAGACTTGATCTCACCTGGTGACTCCATTGAGGAGTACTTTTGATCAATGGAATTATGGAACCATGGGATAAACCCTCATCCAGAACTTATTATGACACGAAGATGGTATTTTTACAGATGGAAAAGGAAAAGGATGCTAATCAATTTGCTAAGGAAATGATGAATCATATAATAGAGTTATTTCATGCTCTTGATGATGAAGAGGTGCTTGAAGAACAGATATATGAATAAATTTACCAACAATATTCTGATGAATATCCAGAAAAGACATTTGATGAAAAATAAACACTCATATATACCCTTCCATTTGATGAAGACATCCATGCCTTTGTTCCTCCCACACATCAAGAAGAGAACATGATGAGTTGTAATCCTTTTGAAGATCTTGATGAAACTTTGTTCTGTGACTTTAGAAGTGAAGATGTGTTAGAGAAACTCTTGGATGCGACAAATCTTTCTGAAAAAGGGCACACAAAGAACCCTGCATTAAGAATCAAACCTCGTGTAATTAAAAGGTGATGGAGGAGCATGCCCATGAAGAGAAAAATGAATCCTGATGAAGCGCAACATGTTGAGACATCATTATATTTTCTCCTGGATGATGTAGTTAAGGTTTACCAACCATAATACCATCTTGTCCATGAAGTTCAAGAAGCAACTAGCCTCAATGATGAATTTGAGGAGCTTGTTGAAGATGTCCATGCTTCTACTCCTCCTGCACACGAAGACAAAGAGATGGTCAGTTTTTTTGATGGTCTTATGAGAGAACATTTACATATGGTTGATGAACATATAGACACTTTCATATAGACTAGAAGACGCATGTGGGAATTTGGTCATCTCATATTTTATAGAGACCCCATTTATGGCATTGAGGGTAGCCCTCTGGAAAAAGACTTTGAGTTGTCATCTTCAAAGGACTACATGTCATGCATATATAATTCATATGTTTAGGAGATTGATGATGACATGCTTACAGATTTATTCGAGGACTCTCAACCACTTTCTTCCTTAGTATTTGAGGAATACTAGGACGTGGCCACCTCATAGCGATCAGAGGATTATTTTTCAAAGAGGAAGTATTTTCATCTTGGATATTTTCATGAATATTTGCAGGTGAAGAGGGATTTTTTTTATACACCTAAACTTGTCCCTTACCTCTTTCCCTCTTCCCCAAGAAACCATGCAATATTATTTTGATCTCTCATTTCCTCTCAGTCCTCGACAAGCAGTGACTCTTTGTGCATAGATGAAGATGAGTCTTCATCTACATATAGTATCCCCCTTTCTATATTGATTGATCAAGCTTGTGGCTATCACTTTAGGAAGGATTCCTTGCATGATCAGAGTGGCGTCTATTCTTTCCAGTAAGATTTCCTCCCTCCCACCCATATCCATGAGTTTCATTTCATTTCATGATTATATATCTATTTATTCTCATGATCATTACGTGCTTGACTTATCTTTGTTATTTTACATAATAAAGCACAGGGGGATATACTGTGATGGGATGATCAACTGGTTCCATTGGTTGTATGAATTCACCTAATATCACCCATCATTCGATCTTTAGGGCCCCAAGGCCCCATGTGAGTAGGTAGGTCATATTGATTTCCTGCATTTGCATATTGATTTATCATATTAGTTTAGATGCATTTCATTTTCATTTTTCTCTACTTTCATATTGATTTCATGCATAGTAAATAAATTTAAAAAAAAATGTCAAAATTTTGCTTTTCTAGATTAGCTTTTATTTTGGATTTTTTATGTATATGGATGAAGGGTGATATCACCACCCTACATGCTCTCATACTTTTGTCTGATTTTTGGCGGGCATATTTCTACCAGGAGATATTGTGGTTCTCATGTACTCTATGATGAGAACACGTCCCCAAGTAGGAGCCAAATGTTATACCCATTTTGTGGGATAACTGAGGAAATTATGCCTCGAGTCCCTCAGGTTGTAGATATGGAGTGTTGAGAAAATTCATGACCAACAATTTCTACTTGCATAGATGGAGACCCTTCTCACCACCACATAGGTCAGTATTTTCATATGGCATCCACCACACCCATTGGCTTCCAAGCGGCACTGGGTCTTGCTCCATGAGGTACAAGTCAGGTATTATGGTGAGTTTCATTTCAATACTTGAGGAATTTGAGTATGTTGTATCTTAGACTGCTTTATATTTCATGAAATATGCTTGGACATTATGCATTTTCCTTGTTTCACCTTGGTGGTTGACATTGTTCCCTAGTAAGTGGTATTCCTCAGGAATGGGTTTACTACTAGGAACTCCCTTGAAGAGCCATCGTATTGGTCTCGACCACACTTACCACTTTTCATCAGTTAAACCTCTCATTTCCTTATCTCTCGGGATTTTAGGGTTTATTGAACCAAGAAGGGTTTATCCCTCATTCTATGGGGAGAAGGGGATGAAGGCTCAGAGGGATTGGTGTTGGGTAAAAGATAAAATACTATATATAAACCTTCCAAATGCTTCCCCTAGGGATTCTCCAAGAAAGCAATGAAACACTTATCTATAAGAAAAGGGGGACCCACAAGAATAAATGATAGAATGATTAGGGGGTTAGTTGGAGGATAGGAGGTCTCATCATGATTCAACCTATCATGATCATGGGTATCTAGTGGTATTCCATTACCATCATCTGATCACCAATCCAGGTTAATGGCTCTCAGTTGCATGACTGAGAGAAATGGGGTCTCATCACGAGTCAACCTTTTCATTTCCACAAGGTATTTGTGAGTGACACTGTCATTATCTCGACACCATGCCAATACAATGGCCTTTAACTCATCCTTAAAACATGAAAGAAACAAATAATGGAAAAATGATGGGCTTGGAAAAATTCCATTGCAAATTAAGGTGCCACGCACCCTCTACAAAGGCACACATGAATGAGACACTACAACCCCTTTTATGTCATGAACCCCATGCCCATTTAGCCTTGATCCTTAACCATTTCATCCACTTTACATGGATTATAGAGGGATCACTTGGGAAACACTCCTTGACCTATGAAATATCTACCCATTAGGACACCTTGTCAACCCACCCATATCCAATCTTGGCTAGTCATATGATGTTTTTCATCACTTACTTGTTTGACAAGGTAATCTTTGATGCAAATGCTTGAGTGTATCATTTTTTTATTTGATTTACTCATCATGATATTTTGACTTGATATCCTTGGAGGGTGTGCTTAATTGTCTTTTTAAGACCTAGTTGGTGGATAGTTTTGGAGGAACAAGTCTAGCTTAGGCTTCCATGGGGCTTGAAGCCCATGGGTTGGATGCCAAGGGATCACATGCTAGATGAGAAATTTGAACCTTTGGAGTCTTAGAAGATGACTTGAGAGATAATACCTATCCCTCACATGCCAAACATCTTTCCTAGAAGAGTAAAAACATCATCTTTTGGAGGCTTGATGTCATGCTTGAGGGGATTGAGGTGGTGTTGGATACACATGGCACATTGTGAAGGAAGAAACCATTGGATCATGAATAAGAAGGTTGGATTGGAGACACATGGCATTTAGAGGCCCATACCTACCATCTCCAACTCAATGTTTGGCCTAAAAGTGCCAAAACATTCCTCCTAAAGGGATGACGTCACTCTTAGGGTTTTCATTTGTGCAAAAAGTGAATTTAAAGATGAATTGTTTAATATTATTTGTGTAAAGGGGAAATATTAGGGTTGTTGACCCCTAATATTGTGGTTCACCCTACAGTTATGTGGACACATTGTGTTAGTGATATTTTGTATAAATAGAGATCATAAGATCTCATTTTAAATCATAACTCTCCCATTTGGAGAGGTCTTTGGTTGAATTTTTTGCTAGACTTGGAGGATTATCTCTCTTTTTCATCCTGTTATGGTTTATTCTTACTATTGATGGTGAAAAGTGTTGTGTTATGCTTGAATATGCTTTCTTATGCATGTGGATGGACTTAACTTGGAAGATTAGGGTTTGATCTAGATTTTTTGTGGAATTGGTATGGGAAAATATGAATTTATTGTCTTTTGTCTCACTTTTTCCATAATAATTGTTGGTTAGAACCCTTGGAGAAGTATAAGGGCATACACCCTCCCCAAGGTTTGTTTACTTATTTAAGAAAGGTAAATTTTCACAAGGTGTCTTGGAGAACTATAGGAGTGTACACCCTCCAAGGTCACCCTGGTTTGTTTTGGAAAACCTAGGAAGTAAAAGGGCTTACACCTCTATCACTTTGTGGAACAAACATTTTAATCCAAGTTTCGCTTCTCAAGGTCAAATATTTTTCAAGGTTATGACAAGAGAATTACAAGGTGTTGGTTGTGGAGCCTGATTATCTTCCTGATTCAGAGGTCCTTGCTTTTAGCCATGTTTATATGCCATGAAGTATTTACACCCCAGAAGTATGTACACTCTTCCACGCGGGGGAGTGCAGAGGGGGGGGGTACCCCCTCTGCAGGGTTCGGGGG
>JASDQU010515128.1:18485-37090 GCA_032191745.1 Picea mariana | reverse complement strand
AAGGTCTCATTGGTTGCTATGACAGGTAAAATTGGTGAAGGAATAGATTGTAGAAGTAACTTGTTTCATATAAGGACCATCATGTGACACACTAAGATAGACACATTAATTGACAGTGGATCTCAATCTAATCTAATTTCAGTAAATGAGTTTATTGTCTTTGATAAAAAGAGGTGGTGTGTTCTTTAAAGTGGCTTAACCCTAGATCACACTATATATTATCTTACTAATCAAATCTATTTGCATTATCTTAAGTCTAGAGTTTCTAAAAGCTATGAGTCAAGCCACATGCTCAATTCTCATACTAAGCCACAGGCCAATTCTCATGCCAAGTCTGCATATCAAGTGCATTCAACTCAAAGCTAGGCCACGAGTCAAGTTACGAGTCGAACCACAAGTCGACAAGCCAGGTGCAAGCGCTGAGTTCACTTATTCAAGATTGCAGAGTATCTATGTTTGCAGGGTATCTGGATATCGTGTCATCTGCATATGCAGGAAGTGTTAATTGTTGGCTCTGTAAAAAATGGAAGGTCATCCATGCATATGTTTCTAAACCACCGAACCGACAATTTACTGCATGTGTAATCTGTTTGTACTGTGACTGGTTGTTCTTGGCTATAGAGATTGCAGAGGATTCTTCATCATCGATGGAAGAAGATACCCCAAGTCTTGTAGAGCACCTAGATTCGGATGTGGCAGGTCTAATATTCAATTGCTTGGTTGAACCCAGTAATATTGCTCGACTCGTTTTAGTTTCCCATTCCTACCATTGAAATGTGGTTGAAAATAGATGGTTTAAATACCTTTGTATCAGAATCTCTCCATAAGTATCCATATTTATTCTTTTTATGAAAGAAGATGAAATGAATTCTTCTGGAACACTAAGTTCAAGTAAAGGGAAGGTTGCTGCAATTGTCAATGGGAGAGCCTTAGTGAAGAAGAGTTGTGGCTGCACAAATAAATATATTAAGGGTTTCTTCATTTATATCTTCTATTTACCCTCACGATGCATAGAGGAAGCACAAAGTTTTCAATAATGAATTAGTCATTTAACCCAAATTTTAAGATGTGCAGGGACAGTGGCATTGCCACAAGTTCAAGAGGTAAGACTATTTTTTATCATGAGGAATGTATACTCATATCTTTGCATGGGATATGAACACATCATAGGCAATCAATGCAATGAAGAACCATGAATGCTAGAACAGAGTAAAGAACTCATTTTTGCAGTTTTGGAAACAGTTTTGAAGACCTACAGTTCCGGCAGCTTATTCGACTCTATTTTACATGTGCAAGCTTCTAAAAGTGCAGACATGGGAAGAATGACAATGTTTTCTCCTAGATTGAATATTTTTTCTACCAGATCACTTGAGGAGACTTTCAAATGCATCTAAACTCCAATATATAGAAGAGGACTATATTTTGCAAATTGAAGGAGAGTTCAAAGGAGGAATCCTTTTCGATTGAAGGATGAATGACTCATGGCCTATGTGGAAAAGATGATTCAAGAAGACCTCTTTCTCCTCAAGAGTAATTTGTAGCATCAAATACTACAGGAAGCAATTGACATAGTTATAGTAGAATCCCACAAGGAGGGGCCAAAAACACCAGTGCACTACGAAATTAAGAGGTGTGCTACGAAATTTTCGGGCGCTACAAAAAGATCAGTCACAGAGGGAATTTATAGGAGACAATGTTCCAGCATCTACAGGTGGCATATGAGGGTAGAATTTTCCCTACCAACTAGGAAACAGGTGGCAGAGTTTTCCAGTTTTCCAGGCAGCATCTTTGGTACTCGAGACAATTTGAGCAGCATCTTTCTACTTACAATGTTTTGTTTAACTAATTCCTAGGAATTAGTTAGTGTTTACATGTGTCAGTCCTCGTAACATTTTTTCTATTTTTAGAAACAAAGATTGATCACTCGAGTCTTGAGGGCTGAGGGAATCTCTCTCTATATATGCACATGTAAAGGGCTATAAAGAGGTAGGGGAAAAACACTGAGGAGAGACCCAAGAGGTCTGTTGTAAGGATTTCAAGAAATGATTATGAGTTGCAAGGCATGATAGCTCTATGTTTTCCTCAAAGACTTGTCTTATTTTTTTATGCAAAGATCTCAACTGATGAGTAAGACTTTTTGATCAATTAGTCTTTTTATTTATGTGTTATCATATTCCTTCTATTTTCCTCTTACTGGATGTGTTATGTTTGTATAAGGATTGTATGAACAGAGTTTGTGTTGAGGATGTTGTGATAAGGATTATTACAACAACTACCACATACACATCTTTTTCATTCTGTGATGTTTTGAAAGGTTTTCTAACTATTACAAATTCTTCCTGTAGTGAATGAAAGCAGGTTGCTTTTCAACCTTAACTACACATTGTGTTTTCTCGATTTCTTCATTCACACTTATTTGACCTCAGAACTAATCTAGGGCCTTATTTGACCTGTTTTTCTTCCCATAGGATGTTAAGTCAAGATTGTTAGACTTTGGTTTCATTGCTTTCTTGATTAATTTAACCGCTCTCATAATTTCCTAAAACACAAGTTATCCAATCAAACATTTTTATTCATGATGGACTAGGCTTGCACTTGAGCAGTCCAAGAGAAACTTCTAGCGCTAACATTTTTGGCATCGTTTCCAGGGAAGGAAGTGAAATTAGTTTCCCTGGGAAAATGACATAGATCTGACTTTTGATGGAAGACAAAGGGAGGACACAGAATTGACTGTAGCAATCTACCTGGCCACTCCATGATTAAAGACTCCACTGGGAAGGATCTGGTTGATAGAAAGATGAAGGAGCTGAATTCTAAATCCAGGTATCAATTCATTAGTCTTCTACATGAACTCTTGTTGTTCTTTAGAAGATCTTTCATGATTTTCCCTTCACATGTAAAAAGGATCATTTTTTGTTTTGTATATTTGGATGATCATCATCCTTCTTTTATATATCCATCTTTAGAAGAGGAAAGCTTGCAGCCTTCTTGTATTGTACATATTGATTTAGTCTCTTTACCTCAGCCCCTTCATAAAGATGATCATTGTATTCAAATCTCTCTTGAATCTGATCATCCATGTAACCTCGAGGAGATTGAATTTGTTTCAAAACCTATCCATATCTCATCACCTTCTGCTTTTATTATTGATCCTTCCAATAAACTTGTTTATCCTCGTGATCAGCCCACTACTTTTCAAACTAAAATCAGAAATAAGTTGTTTAAACCTTTGAGGTTGTCATGTCTCCTTAACCCTTATCCTCTTGATTTCTTTGAGTACCTTCCCTGATTTTCTAGACAAGATCATGTTTTAGGTGAGAGGCACTTGGAAGCCTTCAAGAAATTTATTGATCATTTCGAGATTATTCATGATGATTTTATTATGAGATTGTTTTCCAAATATTTATTTAGAGATATTGTTGAATGATTTAAAAATTTGAGGGTTGATTCAATTGGCTCTTGGATCGAGTTGTCAAATGTGTTTTCAAAGTATTGGGGTGAGAAAAAATATTTTGATTTGTACCTCGCTGATTTTTATGATTTGAGGAGAGGTGAAGACAAAGCTTTGTCCGTCTTCAACAGAAGGTTCTACAACACTTATCATAGCATGCCCTTGGAGATCCAGCCTACTGAGATCATTGCCATGGTATATTATGTTATGGCGAAGCATTCGGAGATTTTCCTTTGCTTGTTAGAAATGAAATCATCATCTTTAATACAATTGTTTGAGGATGCAGCAGAATTTGAGGAGAACATCTATGCTTTTAAGAGAATTTGAGATCCATTTTACTTTGAAGATTTGCATGCACTGGAGCAAGGAAGTTGTCAGTATGTTTCAGTTTTTGAGCATGAATACAGTGAGTATGAAGCATATCTTGAACAGCAGCAAGAGTGTGAATATATGTCATATTGGGAATCAGATTCACTAGTGTTTGCAAATGTTTCTATGGACAGGTATGCATGTCAATTTCATGAGTAGTTTTCAAACAATTTTGAGGATGCAGAAGGAGTGGAGGAGAACATCTTGCTTCCAGGAGGATCTGAGATCAAGATTGTTTTGAAAATCTGCATGCACATGAACAAGGGAAATTTCAATATGTTCATATTTTAAATAGGAAGATAATGAATGTGAAGCATTTTTGGAACAACAGCAAGCAGGTGAGTTTATTTCAGATTGTGAATCTGATTCTTCAGTGTTTGCAAATATTTCAATGGGCAGGTCTGCATGTGAATTTTATGATCAATTTGCAAACCATGTTGAGCATGTGGTAACCGATGATTGCATAGACAACTACATGTTTCTAGCTGATCATAATCCTTGGCATTTAAACACTGCTCTATCATAATATCATGATCATAAGACTGACATTTTTGATGATCACAAGTTGCTCTTAAGAGAACAATAAAGTAATCAGTCTCCCAGCAGAGAAGCATTCATGGTTGAGTAGGTGTTTTCCATGGACCACCATGTTTATGATCTCTATTTCAAAGATCTGGTGGCAGCCTTCATGGAATCATACACTTCAGAGAACCTGAAATTTTCAGATTTCCTTAGCTCGCCAATGTTTCCAGGTGAGTATGGTTTCTTGAAAAAGTTTTTATCATTGCTATTATATGTCAGACATCATCTATTGATTGTTGATATGGACAAGCTTTTTTCAGTTTTGAAGTTGCTTGAATGGTTGTTATGGAATTCATCCTTTACCTAACCAAATTGCAGATCTAGTTAGAGTAGGGTAGTGTAGGAAATAATCTCGTTGCTCGAGCATTTCTTTTCCTTTCAATTTGCAGAAACAACCATCAGCTTGTGTGAATAAAGGGAGGTTTTGAGAATTTTCAGAGAATGGTTGACTGTTGACTCCATTTCCCAATGGACAAGGCTAATAGAACTACTAGGTTCTTGGAACCTCGTAGGGAGGTCTCCATCCCAGTTGGAGCTAGATGTTAGCACGCAATTTTTCATCAAAATTTTAAAGTGTCTTTAGCATCCTCGTGGTAAAATTTTGAAATCTTTTTGCTCATTTTCCCTAGTTCATAACTTCTATTTTCCTCATTGAGTCAGGAAGATTCTTATTCATAAATATTTTCTCCATTATCCTATGGCCTTTGTCTTTTTTACCTGCATAACCAAAAAAATAACTTTTTAGTATTTTTTCCTAAATCTTTATTTTGCCTAATTTTCCTATGATATATTTTATTTGCCTTTTCAATAAATGAGTCTGTTTTCTTTGATAAGAGAGGTGGTGTGTTCTTTAAAGTGGATTAACCCTAGATCACACTATATATTATCTTACAAATCAAATCTATTTGCATTATCCTAAGTCTAGAGTTTCTAAAAGCTACGAGTCAAGCCACATGCTCAATTCTCATACTAAGCCACAAGCCAATTCTCATGCCAATTTTGCATATCAAGCACATTCAACTCAAAGCCAGGCCACGAGTCAAGTTATGAGTCCAGCCACAAGTCGACAAGCCAAGTGTAAGCGTCGAGTTCACTTATTCAAGATTGCAGGGTATCTATGTTTGTAGGGTATCTAGATATCATGTCATTTGCATATGTAGGAGGTGTTAATTGTTGGCTCTGTAAAAAATGTAAGGTCATCCAAGCATATGTTTATGAACCACCGAACCGATAATTTACTGATGTGTAATCCCTTTGTACTATGACTGGTTGTTCTTGGCTATGGAGATTGCAGAGGATTCTTCAACATCGATGGAAGAAGATACCACAAGTCTTGTAGAGCACCTTGATTCTGATGTGGCAGGTATAATATTCAATTACTTGGATGAACCCAGTAATCTTGCTTGACTCGCTGTAGTTTCCCGTTCCTACCATTTAAATGTGGTTGAAAATAGATGCTTTAAAAACCTTTGTATTAGAATCTCTCCAGAAGTATCCATATTTATTTCTGTTATGAAAGAAGATGAAATGAATTCTTCTGGAAGACTAAGATCAAGTAAAGGGAAGGTTGTTGCAATTGTCAATGGGTGAGCCTTAGTGAAGAAGAGTTGGGACAAGACAAATAAATATATTGAGGGTTTTTTCATTTATATGTTCTATTTACCCTCACGATGCACAAAGGAATCACAAATTTTTCAGTGATGAATTAGTCATTTAACCCAAATTGTAAGATGTGCAAGGACAGTGGCATTTCCACAAGTTCAAGAGATAAGACTGTTTTGTATCACGAGGAATGTATACTCATATCTTTTTATGGGATATGAACACAGCACAGGCATTCAATGCAATGAAGAACCATGAATGCTAGAATAGAGTAAAGAACTCATTTTCGTAGTTTTGGAAATAGTTTTGAAGACCTGCAGTTTCGACAGCTTATTCGACTATGTTTTACATGTGCAAGCTGTCGAAAGTGAAAACATGGGAAGAATGACAATTTTTTCTCCCAGATCGAATATTTTTTCTACCAGATCACTTGAGGAGACTTTCAAATCCATCTAAACTCCAGTATATAACAGAGGACTGTCTTTTGCAGATTGAAGGAAAGTTCAAAGGAGGAATCCTTTTCGATTGAATGATGAATGACTCATGGCCTATGTGGCAAAGATGATTCGAGAATACCTCTTTCTCCTCAAGAGTAATTTGTAGCATCAAAGACTGCAGGAATAAATTGACAAATTTATAGTATAAGACCACGAGGAGGGGCCAAAAACACCAGTCCACTACAAAATTAAGAGGTGCACTATGGAATTTTCGGGCACTACAAAAAGATCAGTCACAGAGGGCATTTACAGGAGACAATGTTCCAGCATATACATGTGGCATATGAGGGCAGAATTTTCACTACCAACTAAGCAACAGGTGGCATAGTTTTCCAGTTTTTCAGGAAGCATCTTTGGTACTCGAGACAATTCAAGCAGCATCTTTCTACTTACAATGTTTTTTGTTTAACCAGTTCCTAGGAATTAGTTAGTGTTTACATGTGTCAGTCCTTGTAACAATTTTTCTATTTTTAGAAACAAAGATTGATGACTCGAGTCTTGAAGGATGAGGGAATCTCTCTCTATATATGCACATGTAAAGGGCTACAAAGAGGTAGGGGAAAAACATAGAGGAGAGACCCGATAGGTCTGTTGTAAGGATTTCAAGAAATGATTATGAGTTGCAGGGCATGATAGCTCTATGTTTTCCTCAAAGACTTGTCTTAGTTTTTTATGAAAAGATCTCAGCTGATGAGTAAGACTTTTTGATCAGTTAGTCTTTTTATTTATGTATTATCATATTCCTTCTATTTTCCTCTTACTGGATGTGTTATGTTTGTATAAAGATTGTATGAATAGAGTTTGTGGTGGGGATGTTGTGATAAGGATTATTACAATAGCTGCCACATACACATCTTTTTCATTTTGTGATGTTTTGAAAGGTTTTCTAACTATTACAGATTCTTCCTATAGTGATTGAAAGCAAGTTTCTTTTCATCCTTAATTGCACATTGTGTTTTCTCGATTTCTTCATTCGCACTTATTTGATCTCAGAACTGATCTAGGGATTTATTTGACCTGTTTTGCTGCCCATAGGATGTTAAGTCAAGATTGTTAGATTTAATAGACTCCATGCCCAATGGTTTCATTGCTTTCTTGATTAATTTAACCACTCTCATAATTTCCTAAAACCCAATTTATCCAATCAAATATGTTTATTCATGATGGGTTAGGCTTGCACTTGAGTAGTCCAAGAGAAACTTCTAGCACTAACAACAGGTGCAAAGGACAGAGTTCAGAGGCAGAGGACAAGACGGGTGGCCTATCCCAATCTTGTTGACTGGTCAATAACCTTTTGGGGACCAAAAGGTCCTTAGTGGGGAGGTGTGATCTAGAATCAGATCCAAGAGGCTTCCAAGGTCCAGAAAAGGCTCAAAATGAAAGTTCTAGGAATTGAATGAAACCAATTCCATTGAGACCGGATCGTCACGCTGATTTCGGCCATATATTTACTTTCTTAAATGGACGTTGTATGCAAGAGTTATCACACTCT
This sequence comes from Picea mariana, assembly GCA_032191745.1. NCBI lineage: Eukaryota > Viridiplantae > Streptophyta > Pinopsida > Pinales > Pinaceae > Picea > Picea mariana. The sequence continues at coordinate 29,097 of JASDQU010515128.1, read as the reverse complement.
GACCATTTTCTCAAACAAGTAAAAGGTCAACAGCAAAAAAAAGTCAATGTTGACGTCAACATGACATCATCCTATTGACATAGCAGTGAGACATGTGGCAGCACAGAATTAGTTGACTGGGCACAGGGCATATCCACTCAGAAGTTGACAAGTGGCATTTAGGCAGGCAAATGAAGAGGTGCCACATGGCCTAGACATGGGCTGCCACGTGGCACCCTCTCACTGGATGACAGTTTAAAAGTTATTTGGGGCTAATGGGATTCTAACCCATGACCCATTGCTAGTGCAAAGGGTTTGGGAGAGGTCAAATGGCCAACGCGCCAATGTGCCAACACAATTAGTTGTGATTTAAAACCCACTTTATTTTAAATAAAGTGCATGTAGAAAGTGTTGGGGTGGAAAGGGGTTGAGGCTAAGCCCCAACCCACGGTTTATTATAGCGTTGTGACCATAGTGGATAAGGGCGTGGGTGTTGTGTATACAATCACCAGCACGTAGGATAAGCACCAGTCTACCATACAATGCAGGGGCTGGAACCAAAGGGATAGGCACACCCCAAGGGGCATGATCCTATGTCATTTCAACAGATGACCATGGATTTCAGTAAAGGGGCCAGCGCACATCCCTATGGATTGGCGCTTGGACACCTATGAAACCATATGACCGATTTTAGAGGGGGAGCGCACTCATTTTGGGGACTTAACACATATTTTTCTCCAAAGTGTGTTTTTATGATATGGTTTTGGAGTTTTATATGGATTTAGGCCTGTTATTATTAGAGGATTTTAGCTAATATTGGGGGATATTGGGCCCTTTTTGAGGCCAGATCTTGAGAGGAAGTTGGGGGATGATAACCAACTCTAGATATATATAAACTCGGCCTTCTTAAGGCCATGGAGGGGATTCAGAGTAGGTTTATGCTGAAGGAAATCCAATCCAAATCCATTTTTTATGCAAGGAAGTTGTTGAGGAGCGCACCTTTGCGGGCCATTTTTGGGAGCTCCAGTCATCCATTTTGAGTGTCATTTATTTTTTGGGGTTCTAGAGATCTGGGAGAACAAGACCAGATTAGTCTTGTAGCCTTTTGGCACTATTGTGATGTACTTATTAAGCTTTGAACAGAAATAAAGAAGCCTCACCCACTAAGACAAAGGCCCAGAGATGTAGGTGAGATTGTCAAACTCCTTTATCACATTGGTGTTATGGTTTGTTGTTGTTTATTGCTTCATTTCAGTTATGTACATGATTATGTGGCTATGATAACTTCTCATATCTTCTTCCTCTTTCTTAAATCTTCCTAATTGGTTAATAAATACATGCATTATAACTCAACCACAGTCATTTAAAATATATTTTTGGATCAATACCAGGATACCATATCTCTAGAATCAAAAAATTTGAGTACACATATTTCTAAGGCAATGCCTAATGTCCAGACTTTGTTTTCATTCCTTTTTGGAAATGGAAATGATGAATAATTCCATTATGACCTTGACCACGTGAATCTCTAGTCCTCCCGCCCAAACAAGTTTAGAGTATCCCCGCATAATTGTTCTCTTCTTCTCGTGGTCATGTTTGGTGAAGTTGGAAGACTCTTGTACAGTCACTTTGAGACATTAATTTCAAAGTAAACTCTTTTTTGATAGTATAACTCGAAGCTATTCTTTCAAAGGAAGGATTAATATGAATTATATTTGAGTTAATGGAGAATTTCCTCTAAAATCCTACCATTAATAACGACCTTTCAATATTTTAATTAGTTGTTATCCTTTGTAGGATTAGCATTAAATATATCTTGGGGAAAGTGACAAGACAATACATCTATTACAGTGAGGGATAAAATCTACATGATAAGAGATATTAGAAACAAGATGAAACCACAGGTCTGCCAACCTACCGTGAAAACTCAAGAAATAGTTAAGTATGGGGTTGCATCGATCGGACATAAGGAGAAGAGAATTTCAAAGAGTTGTGACCCGCGAATCTGCGATGAATCAAAAATTTCTAAAAAATGACTAAGTATCATAAGTCTGTCGATCGGACTTGTAGTCATGACAATAAAATAAATTAGTCAAATGGTTCAAACACGCGATGAAAAACTAGAAAATATTCTACGTATAGTGAAATACGAGGATCGCATAACATGGTGTGCATTTTGGTGATGGCAGAGTTTTGGACTTTAACAAGACAATGCAATGAACCCACGAGAAACACAAAATGAACTAAGTGTTGGTGCAAAATGGTTTCAATGGAATATTGAAGTGCATTCTGATGACGATGGAAAATTAGACTTCCAAGACAATATGCACGAACCCAGGAAACGCTTCAAGAATACTCTAAGTATTGGTACATTTTGACTATGGTGGAACAAAATGGTGCATTTTGAGGATGGAAAAAGTTACAAATATAGTCATGAACCCATCATAAAATTGAAATCTTTTCTAAGTGTAGGAACAAGATATACAAGAGAGAAATACTTTTGACTTAGCATATTTCAAAATCAACAATGACAAAGATCCAATTTTCATGGTAATTTTTGGACTGAATTGTTTTCTTGTACTCAATTGGATCATAGTTCATATTACCATCCTCAATTTGATGGACAAATTGAGATTATGAATAAGAGTATAGAAGGTTATATTCATTGTCTTGCATTTGATAAACACAAATAATGGGTCAAGTGGTTACCTTTAGCAAAATGGTGGTACAACACTTTCTTCCATACTTCATCCAAAATGTTCCCATTTATGGCACTCTATGGGTATCATTTTCCATTGGTCACATCACTTTTGCGAGGAAAGATAAGTGTTGTGTATGTTTCGGCACTTGCGTGAGCAAAACAAGGGCACTTGCATGTCTAGTTGGGCCTGCTAGAAAAGACAGAGGTTAGTGCATGAGTTAAACAATCCAAGCACATGAAATAAACAAGTAAACAAACTAAAAACAACTAAGGAAATAAAACTAGAATGCATAAGAAACTTTGAACCAAAAACAATCAACCAATGACCAAGATTATGCCACCAATGGATAACTATATTAGTTGTAAAAACACCGTAGAGAAATGAGGACTTATGAGTCCCCTCTTCCTCCTTGGGAGGGCTCTTGAGTTCCCTAATGGAGAGATCTTCTTACAATGGTAGAAAAGAAAGAAAACGATGAAGAAATCAATGCCTATTCCCTCAAGAGGTGAGTGGAATGACCTATTGGAATGTTGCTAGAATTCTCCAAGGAGAAAAGAGGATTCTCAAGGGAGGATTGAGGTAGCATAAAAACACTATGAAAATCTTAAATTCATAGTGCACCCATAGCCTCCATTTATAGCATGTCTTCAAGGCAATATTCAACTGGTTCTTAGTGTGAACAAGGGGCCCTTTAGGGCACCCTTGGTCCTTGACCGGCCCCCCATTCGGATTCAGCTTAGATCTGAGGGTCAAATAAAGTTGGGAGCTGGTCCATAAGCGGTTGAGGGGCCGACAAGAACCATAAATGTCCCATTCATAGGAGTGCGCATATTTTCTTGTACATAGTCGTGCATATGGTGCATTGTGCGCTCTACGAGATTCTTTGTCCCATGCACTGTGCATGTGCTTCCTTTGGTGAGTTTGACAATGTCAATTTTTGCCCAGTTGTATAGTTTTTGCCTCTTGGAAATGCATTTTGGTGTTGCAGGTGAACTAATAGTTGTTTGGCACTGTTGTATTTATGTAACCATCTGCGTGCAATGTTGCGGATGAAATTTCAACAATAACAGATACCCCCTAATGTGTGAGATTAGGAGCATACATATAGCCTAAATACATCAATGTTTCTTCTACTAAGAATACCATTGTATTGGAGAGTTCTAATAAGAACTGCAAGAGCGATCCTGTTGGAGGGAGAGGGGAAACTATGGGACCCAAATCTTTCTCTAAGGAGAGAAATTAAAATTTGTATACAAATGAGGCGGGCATGCTCCATGCTCATGTCATGTAACTCAAAATGTAAGACAGTAACTGAAGTTGTATGTTGATGTAGATAACTACAGCGCCCTTCGGGGTGGTTTGATAACGACAACTGACAATTTTGATGGTGAACATAGTCTTAAAAGAGGCAAGGACACCTATAAGAACTATCGATGACTCATAGGCATTGATACCCTAACAACTCCAGAGGTCTTCAGTTGGTAAAAAACAACTGCAATAGTCGAATAGTAAGACCCACTGTAACATGAGATTTTGCTGAAGTTGAATGTTATGGGGGTCAACGGACTCAGAGAGCAATGATGGTTCTCTCTGTGTCATCTGAGACTCCTCATTGTAAAGGTAATGAGAGTCAAGATATTGTCACCCTGCTGGAAACTATGTTGATGTCGACAGAAAGGGAGACGTGACTCCAAGAAGAAAAGGGCTTCATGAAATCCATGAGATAAGATCATAAACTAATAAGGAACATGAACGAAGTCAAGATGCGGTGAGACTCAAGACTGACCTTGGTTGGGGGTATGTTTGAAGGATGATTAGAAGCAACTATGAAACTGTATCTAGTGTCAAGGGGATGACTAGACATGGGGTTAAATTGTGCCGGAGGCGTGACAAAGTGGAAAAACTCAGAGATTAGGGGTACATGGACTGTGGGATGCTCAGGTTTTATGAACGATGTCAGATAGTGGATTCCCCAACCAAGGGTGACATGGGTTGTGTTGCCCAAAAAAGAAGGTCGTCAAGGATGACAACAAAAAGCTAAGTAAATGCTGGAAACAAAGGATTTTTACAATTACCAAATAAATAAATAATAATTTGGGATGAGTATACAGATACGGAAATGGGTGCCCTAGTGCAAGATGGCTTGGCCTATGAGGGCACAAGCTCCGTGGAGGACTGGTGGAGGGTGGGGGGCCCATGGGTGGGTTTTTGTATGAGGTAAATGAATGGAGGGAAATATGCAGATGGGAAAGCTGAGTGTGGATGAAATGGAGGGTTAATGATACTGCGAAGGTGTAGTCAAAATAGAAATGAGATAGGATAACCTGGGAGTCCATTGGGAAAGATAGAAAAATGATGAGAAGGAGTATGTGGCTTATTCTCAGAAATGTGTATGACTATCAGGACTCCCATCCCTAGGGGGTGAAAGCAGCATGAGTGTCAAATTACCAAGGGGAATTATGAATGGGACAACTCATGTGGGGGAGAGTGTTACCGGGTGACTGTACCAAAATGCAGCAAAGGTGATAGTACTGCAAATCCAGATGTAGAGACCCTAAAGGTGAATGTAGGAGGGTGTAAATAGGAGATGTAATTGATATTCAGGAGTGAGTACATCCTAGTTTCAATCATATACCTAAAGGGGATGAACTATTTGGTGATGACCAAGTACCTGCACACATTAAAACCGAATACCCGACGTGAAAAATATCTAAATATAAAGAACATATAATAGTTATTTGATAATTTTGAACATGAGCATGCGTACTTGGACGTGATGTGAGAAAAATTCTCCCTCGGGGCCAAGTGCAGGTGGTGAACCGGGGAATGTAACTCGGTAGATGGCGGGACTCTGATACCATGGCTGAAGAAGGATCGGGAAACCGAGGCTTTGGGCTCCTGTAACTGAGTGTGGACGTTTTGGCGAAAGGGACTATATATGGCTATGGGGCCCACAATGCCACCTCATTTATACCCATTGCTATAGTGAATTGACGAGAGTACTTGGAGGAGTTTTGAAAATTGTGAGAGCTCGAGTCGACCAATCCAGGATTTGCGAGAGTTAGGTTAGTAGTCCCATCCTCCTGCATAGTAGATAGTTACTAGTTTTGAGGTAGGGATTGCAGGGCGTGTCAGAGGGCATGTGGTCCCACATTCAGGATGAGAGAGTCCTAGAGTAGTGTGTGGGTGTTTTGGCAGAGTGGCGGACCTTGATCCATCAAGAAGTTATAGGGGGGGTAGTGATGACTGGTCAACTACCCCCTGGACCTGGAGGACCCCTTATTGGTGGGGCACCTCCTGCTGAGAGAGGACCCGGTGGGGGAGCTCTAGGGGCATCATGAGTGACGATTATGTATTTTTTTGTATTTATATAGGCATGCAAGCCCATTTTGTACAGGGTAGTTGATACCCATTTTGTATAGGGTAGGGGGTACCCATTTTGTACCTATAGGGGTGAGGGGACTCACTTGCCTACGGGCGATGGATATGTTGTATTGTTGTAAACATTTATGATACTTTGACCGATATATGTGTGTGTGTGTGTGTGTGTGTGTGTGTGTGTGTGTGTGTGTGTGGATATACATATTTTGGATCTTTGTGATGTTTACATGTGTTGATATTTGTGATGGATTATGATGTCTAATCTATTTGTTGTGACCGATGTTTGATGATTTATGTATGTGTGATGATGTCTTGATGTGATAAATGACAATATAACACTAGGTTAGCCATATCATCTGCTATTTGATTAAATTGTCATGGAATATGTGTAAATGTAATTGAATCAATGTTTCGAGATAAGAGTCTAACTTGGAGGTATTTGTGAAAGAGGCAAGGATCGTGGACACGATATACATTGTTGATTTGTTGGACAACAAGTTGGGAATATAATAAGATGCTAAGGTGATGAATGTGGCGGTGACTGGCCTCGGCAAGGAGACCAATAACGGCTGCATATTTGGCTTGGTTGTTAGTGGTTGAGTCCAAACATACGTCACTGGAGTGGAGCATTTCATGTGAGGGGGAATAGACAACCCAAGCAGTCGAAGCGAGATTATTTGTCCAGTGGCTAGCATCGTCAGTGTAACCGATGTGGTAGGTCGATGGAGGATGCATTTGTCAATAGCATGGATGGTAGATCGGATATGAGGAGCGCAGGTGAAAAAACAAGACTAAAAACTCTACAAATGCGTACAAAGAAAAATTCTAGTGTAGAATGACTACGCTCAAGCGTAAAACTTCTTTAAATACAACCCGTTGATGGTTTCTTTGAGAGGAAAGCCTTCTGAAGAGGCCAGGATGTAGGCGCCTTTAGTGAGGCAGTGTTAGACAATGTAGGGTCCATGCCACAATGACTTGAATTTCCCATGACCGAGATTATTGTGAGCAATATTGTAGGCTAGGAAGAAATCTCCTTCATTAAATGAGTGAAGGTTGACATGGTGGTCAAAGGTGGATTTGGACCATTTTTTAGCTGCCTCGTTGTTCTGTAATGAAGACTGACGATATTCATGCAGCGACGCTAAGTTTAACAAGCGCTGCTCCATTGGAGCAGTGTCAGGTAATAGCTCGATGGCGGTGCGCAACATGGGAATTTTGCACTCGATGGGGAGGGTGGATTCGATCCCATGGATGAGGTGAAACGGTGTAAAACCGGTGGCAGTTTTGATTATCGTGCGATAATCCCATAATGTTGAAAACAACATATCATGCAAGTTGGTCTTATGTTTGTTGACAGTATGTTGTAGCATGGTTTTGAGGACTTTGTTGACATCCTCGACCTGTCCATTGGACTGAGGGTGGTATAGGGACGAAAACTCATGGGAGAAGCCTAATTTTGAGGAGAGTTTGACGAATATCTCATTCTCAAAGTGTTTACCGTGATCGGATACTAACTATAGTGGAATTCCGAAATGGGTAATGACGTGGTTGAAGAAAAAACACGTTGTTGTGTCAGTAGTATTGTTGAAGGTAGGCATGTCTTCAACCCATTTGGTAAAGTAATCTACTTCCATGATGAAGTACTTGTGTCCATTACCAAAGGGAGGGTTTCAAGTCATGAAGTCTATGCCCCATTTGCAGAAGAGGTCGGCGGTGATGACTGGATGTAGAAGAGCGGGCGTTTCTCGTGCTTTGTTTGCATAAAGCTGGCGTTTGTCGCATCGCTTGACAACGTGGATGCAGTCATGAAATAGTGTGGGCTAGACGTATCCTACTTGAATGATTTTTTTGGTGGTTCACATACCTGAGAGGTGGCCATCGCAAGCCCCTCTATGGCAATCATTCAAGACTTTGTCTCCTTCATCGATGGTCAAGAATCGATGGAGTATGGTGTCAACCCCACGTTGATACAAAATGTCATCGATGAGGAGGTACTGAGGGGCCTAATGGAGAATGCATCAACGATAATCTCGCGAGAGATGAGATCCAAACTTCTGTGTCTGAGGGTAGATGAGGAGGTCGCCATACCAAGGGTCATCCGAGGGGATGAAGAAGAGGTGCTCGTCAGGAAAATCTATATTGATGGGTGAACCTTTATCGTCTGAGGGAAACATTGTGATGAGTTCGGTGAGAACAAGTGATTTCTTTATTTTGGGAGTTGAGAACTCTAGGTCGTATTCCTGAAGGATGACGATCCATAAGAAAAATTTACCATTAATATGTTGTCGACTAAGCAAGTACTGCATGGGGATAGAATCTTCCATGACTTTGGTAGTGCAAAGCAGAATATAATGACGCAGTTTCTGGACTGTGAGGACAACTACAAGGGATGGTTTCTTATCATGATTGTATTTTAGTGGTGGTCCTAAAAAATTTTTATTGATGTAGTAAATAACATGCTCGAATCCATCATCCCCTAGTTGGACGAGGACTCCTGCTACTGAGATAGCTAAGTCAAACAAGTAGACGTTGTAATCGTGATCATAGTTTAGATGACTAATCAAAGGGGCATTGGATAGTGTTGTTTTTAAATCATCAAAAGTGTCTTGGGCATGTTCATCCCATCGAAATGGGATATCATGACGTAGGAAGCGAAGGAAACCATGCGCGCGAGTGGAGTAATATGGGACAAAGCATCGTAAAAAGTTGGCTTTGCCTTGTAGGCTCTTCAGTTGGCACAAATTCCTAGGTGGTGGAATTTGTGTGATAGCTTGGACCTTGAGGGGGTCCACTGTGATGTCGTGTTGGGAGACTATGAACCCAAGGAAGCGTCCGACGATGACGCAAAATACACACTTGAGGGGGTTCAAGCGGATAATGTGCTAGTGACATCGTTGGAAGACAGCTCGTAAGTCATCTAAATGATGAGTTTGCTTCTTGGATCGAGCAGTGAGGTCGTCCAAGTAGGCGAGGATGATGCGAGAGAGATCATGGAAAACATAAGTCATGTCCCGTTGGAACGTAGCACCTGCGTTTTTTAGTCCAAAAGGCATGACACGATAAGCAAACGTACCCCATGGGGTAGTAAAAGTGGTTTTATACTGATCTACTGGATGGATTTGGATTTGATTGTAGCCGAAGAACCCATCCATGAAGGACAAGGACTCATGGTTGGCACAATCATTGATAATTTGGTCGATGAAAGGGGTTGGGAAGTTATCTTTGGGACAAGCATGGTTGAGATCGTGAAAGTCGGTTCAGACATGAATAATGCCTTGTTTTTTGTTAATGGGGACGAGGTTGGAGACCCATAAGGTATACGTGATGGGGTATATGAACCCTGTAATGCTTAACTTGTCAATTTTGGCTTTGATAGATGCAGCTTTGGATGGGTGAAGTGGGTGTTGCTTTGGACGGATTGGGGTGACATCTGGCCATGTTTCGATGCGATGTTCGACTATAGAAGGATCAAGGTTGAGCATCTCCGTATATGACTAGGAAAAAATATCCCAGTATTCCTGAAAGAGATCTTTGTAAGATGTGAGTTCCTGAGGGGAGCATGCGGCGCCAATGGTGATTTCCTCTATGATTCCCAGTTTGATGGAAATGTCGATTTTGATAGTGGGGGATATATTGGCCATGTTTCCTTCTTTGAAATCATCGGGGGTAGGGATAGTGTTGTTAAGCTAGTCTATATGCTCTGATGGAATAAAATCCTTGGTTTTGATTGTAGATATGGAGGCTTGTCTAGGAGCGTCAAAGGCTTCTTGTGAGAGAAAAAGCACTTTGTGATGGAGTGCATTCCATGGGAAATCAGGGGTAGTGAGTTCCTCAAGGATATCTTCATCGTAGTGAAAAATGTGACAATACAAGGGGTCTGTGGAGGTGACATGGGTGACTGTCACAGTGAGATTGTCCTCAGGTGGTGAATACGTGGGGGGGATATTGCAACCATGTTGCAATGGCTCGCTTGACATAAACCAATTTTCAGACACTATGGGGGGTAAACTTTGGTAGGGGGTAAGATTTCCTAGGGGAAATGAATTGGAGAATTGGGAGGATTTGGGGGAATATCCTCAGACAGTCTATCCATGAACGATGGAGGGGTGGGAAGTGACTCAGGTTCAGGGGAGCTGATGTGAACCGTATCTGGAGAAGGTTTTAGAACTAGGAATCACTCTCATAGTATAGAGAGGATAAGCCCAGTACCCATCAGATTATGTGTAAATGTAAATGAGTTTTAAAGGTCAAATGGACAAGACTCAGAATAATAGTGATTTAACTCAGAAATCTGGGCTAGAATGCACAAGAAATTGAGGTCTTGATTAACTTCAGTCAGTGAATGAGAGTAAAAGTGAATAGAAGGAATACTTTGGTGAAGGAGGTGTAAAGGTCTACTATTGACATCAGGTCTTCAAGCAAACCAAGGAGGAAAAACTCAAACACAAGATCTTATTGAATTCAAAGTTGAAATAACATTGAAGAACATCATAGCAGTACTATAATTAAACATTCATCATAATACAACTATAACAATCTCATGTGAATCA
>JASDQU010515127.1:89232-102866 GCA_032191745.1 Picea mariana | reverse complement strand
TTTTGAAAGCAACATAGTAAGAATCAAGCACAGAAACTAAGAAAAAAAAATTAAGGAAAATGAAAGAGAACAAATCAACTGAAAACATATAAATACAATATACCTCCTATATTTCAACATTTTGATATTATTAATCTTCTTTTTCATCCAACTCAACATCTATATCATCTATTTCAGAATTAATTTTGTAAGGATTGACCATATCAGCATCATCATCAATGTCGTCATTTCCAATCATATTGTTTATATCATCATTAGGAACATTGTCTCCTACATTTAATTCGACTTCTTCAACTTCTTCATCTAAAACATCATAGATATCATATTCATCCAAAACATTGTCTAGAACATCTCCTTGAACTTCTACGACGTCTTTGTCTGACACATGAACTAACTGCTCCTCTACATTATTGTCTTCTTCAATATCATCTTCTTCCAGTACATTATATATTACCAGTCTTCCTCTTGGATCATATCTAACAACATATGACCAACCCCCTCTACCTAGAACCTCTGAGTAAAATACATGTTCACATTGTCTTGGAAGAACATAGGGCTCTGATCCTGGCTCAACATTCCTTGTATTAACCATGGTAAATACGTTAGTATGTTGATTAACAGTTCTATCGGGATCATGTTCATTCATTCGTAGCATGTACCATTTGATGTCGAACAGAACTAATTTGAAGGATTTAAAGTCACACTCAAGTATATCATCCAAAACCCATAGTATCAATTTTCAGAGACTTATGGATGTCTGACACTTCTAGAGGAAACATTAGTAACCTGAAATACTACAGTTATCCCACTATTAGAAGTTTTCATCTTTTCATCCAACTTTTTGATGCGAAATTTGCGGCCATTGCACCACATAGCCTTGTGGTGTTTCAACTGAAATATGACAGGCACGTAAAAATTGCATTGTCAATTGATAAACATATTTATATTTGGAAAGTACGAAAATTTATAAGAAAAAAAACACGTCGTGTACATCAATATAATATTCAAAAAAACTAAATAGTATGGGTGAATATACTTGCTTGTTTATCTTTTAAACCATATGTTAAATCAATTTCCCTCTGTGTAAGATTGGTGTGTCCTTTACGTTCAGCTTCTTTGACCAATGTAGCCACACCATACCATGATAACCTACCATTATTAGATTGTATACATTGTCCAATCTAGACCTTCATCAAATCATGATTTTTTGCAATGTATAAATGTATTGCATCCCACTCTCGACCAATTGTATTAAAATAAAACAATTCACATATAATCAGTTACCATGGTATACCTTCATAATAATGGATTATGCAGGAAGAATAAAAAACAAATAAGTACGATATACATAAAATCAAAAAATCAAATGTATTATAAATCCCCACCATCTACTTACATGTCACTTTCCCCATTCTACCTTTCCCCAATAGGTGCTCCCCTTCAAATTTGTTGATGGAGTTTACATCCCAAATGTGATCCATGTTAATACTTGCAGCTATCTTAGGAAGATATTGAGTAATATAAAGCATGGTTTGATATACCATATATCCCTCTACCATAGAACCCTCATAATGTGCTCTTTGTCTAACCAAAGCATTCAATGATTTCAAGTGCCTCTCAACCATCCACATTGACTTTGTGTGTACATGTCCACACTTTTCAATCTCCTCAACTTGGTGTATGAGGTAGTGTTCTTGTTCATTGAAAAATGTCGAAGGTAGATACTTTTTTTATTTCACACATTATACAAGGAATTTGTAACCTCTAATACTTTATGTCTTCTTTATATATTTCTTTAGATGAAAACCATCTACAAATTATGCAAGCAAATCACGGGTTTCAACAAAAAAATATATAGTACTGAATTACAATTAAAACACATGCAGTCAAATATAAGTTGTACAACGAATTGAATAAATTACACTTTGCATATAAATCGCCACTTACCTCGTGTATTTTCCAATATCATATATAACTTGTTTGACATTGTTGTCAAAGTTGTCTAGGAGAGATAGAGGTAGAACTTATTGTAACATAAAAAAATGAATCATTATTTATTCCCAAATTAGTAGAAAAAAAACACAAACAAGATGTTTCACCAATATAGAAATATATACACCAAAATAATTACCTTAACCAAGGTATGCCAATCATGAGTTTTTACCCCACCTAATTCACTTTTCTTTGTTAGGATATTCTTTATGTTTTAAGAAGATCCAGTGGGAAATCTAATTTTTCCAATAACCTCTTATGCATCCTTTCTTCATAGCTCTGTCAATAACCATGGAAGTGCGCTTATATTTTGGCCTTCTGCATCGGTATTTTAATGAATCACACTTTGCATTGCATGATTGGCCTCCTTAATGTCATTACAAATCTTCACGATTATTTCTTTGTCACTCCTTCCATCTAAGATTTGCCATAATGTTTATGTTACATTCTTCCCAATGTGCATTGTATCAAACAAATGAACAATTTCTAGGTGCTCATAGTAGGGGAGCCTATTGAATTGTACGGGATAACTTTTCATTCCTCATGGAAGCACCCCATTATTAATGCCTTCGTGACAACCTTCAAGGTGAAGCATATAAATTAAAGATATTACAACAATACTTGTCAATTAGTACAATGAACAAAATACAATAGAAACATAAAATATTCCAAACATTTCATGTATGATACATAGATGATTCAATCCAATATACCTTAACGATTTCTATTATATTGCAACTGCCATAGACGAGGTGTCATTCTTTGTGGTTTTAATCTAGTCTCTTCTTTCCCATTGAAAAGATGTTTCTCAATACTTTGATACATATGGTTCTTACAGAGGAAGTGCCTATACTCATCAAACACCTCCTTTCCTAAACTTCTTGAACTATGAGATTTCATCTTAGGACCACAAATTGGACATGGAAATTTACCCTTTGTTTGAAGACCTGCAAGAGATGGATTAAATTTTATATCAAGTATTCGAAATATGTTTAATGAAGGGATTATACAAAAAACATGCATGATATGAAATTCATAAAATTAAACACTATTAAAGTGCATTGTAACGTTATAACATACCATAGAAATGTGTTAGCCCTAGGGCATCATGAATTGTCCATACAAGCATTGCATGGAATTTAAATTCCCTTTGCACACCTACTGGTCTAGAGATACCATACATAGTAATGCCCTTCCATAACTCTAGTAACTCGTCGATAAGAGGATCGATATATATATATATATATATTCATATATTTTACTTTTACTTACCTAATAAAAAATATCAAACATAATTATAAGACATAATTGAACATATATGAGTAAACAAAAAAAAATATAAGACATAATTATGAAACAAACAACACAAATGAGATGTTACCGTGTTAAAAAAAAATATTCTAAAAAAATACTTGGAACAATCATTGCCAACATTATGTGCTCCCTCTTTACTGACATCCATGGAGGAATGTTATTGTTGATAACAAAAACAAGCCACACCGAGCAAGTAGATCTGAGCTCTCCAAATGGATTGACATTGTCAGTTGCCAATGAAAGCCTAAGATTACGAGGTTCGTCTTTAAAATGTGGCCATATTTCCTCTATATTCTTAAATGCATATCCATCCGTAGGAATACGAATAAAACCATATTTACTTATGTTATTTGCATGATAATCCATAAACTGTGTTATGCTTTTGCACCTGAACAATTGCCGCAAACATGGAATTATGGGAATATAATGAAGAACCTTGTGAGGCACCTTTTTTGTTACTTGATTGGTTCGATATCTACTAATATGACATTTCGGGCATTCTTCTTTCGACACATGTTCTCCATAATATAGAATATGATCATTAGGACATGCATGAATAGCTTGATACTCCATTCCAATATCTTTCATTATGGCATGTAAATCTTGGTATGTGTGACATAAAACATTTGACGGTGATAACAGAAATTTTCACCTAACAATATACAACATAAAAAATCAATATTGGTTAATATAAAGAATATCGATCATACATATTGCATCCAAATTTTATAGATGATCAAATAACAATAAAAATAGAGGAAAAAAAAGAAAACATTTATCATCATGTACTAAGTGTGACAAAATATATTACATACCATAGTAGTTGTGTAACACAAGTGTTTGACAAACCATTCATAACCTTTAAGTTCATCGGCAACAATATAGCAGAGAGAAGACTTGTTTTGGAGCCTTCATAAAGAGGTTGACTTTCCTTCTCAAGTACAGGTATATCAAAAACATCATCAAGTTGGTCGTCATCATCATCCATTCCAGCATTATTAAATGTCTCTTGGATCAATATATTTTCCCCATCTTCTTCAACTGTGTTATTAGCATCATCATCTTCTTCCACGAGATCATTAACTTGATATTCAATATTTGCTCCATGTTCCTAAATAGGTGCTTGTACAACCACGTCTTCCTCCAAGGGTCGTGCCCCAAGGTGTCATTCCTTTAAAATTACAAAAAATCAAGTAATATTAATGTATATAACAAATATTAAAACAATACAGACGTTTACAAATATAATATAGGAAAACAAAGAATAGGAACATGAATCTCCATATTTCCTTTATTGTCCTTATGACCCCTAATGATTATAAGTATTAACCCTTCAAGGTGCTAGAACAGGAACATGGAATCTCCATATTTTCTTTATTGTCCTCTTCCTGACAAATACAACATTTAGCCAGTGTGTCATTTCCACTTTCCATTAGTGATTTAAAAAAAAATTGCCAACGTTAATAGGAACTGGAATTGATCTTCAAAACTTTTAAAAATGAAATAATTACCAATATAAAAAGAGGAATTATCAACTCTACAAATAATTCTCAAACAAAGCATCTGTACCACTATCAAAAGAGGAATTAGCAACTCTGCAAATATTTACCAAACATATCCCTATGCAAGTAAAACAATGAAAATAGCCCTGTGCTACTTTTTTAATTAAGCTCTAAGACCAAATTGGATGAAGGAAAATATAATTATGACTACATTACCAATTCAAAATATTAGTGGAGGATAATAATGATAGTAATAATATATATATGTTGTAATGTTGATTAATACAAAAATAGACAAATAAAAGGTCATGAAACCTGATAGCACAATTCACATATGGAATCTTCTTTTTGTTGGGACCAACGCTCGATGCATTTCCTGTCATGAGTATAACATGTTTTGGATCAACAAGTTAATGATAAAATACATAATTGACACCCATAAACCATTCATCCAGCAAATATGACAAAATATAAACCACCCTTATCTATCCCCCTCAACCCTGTATCTTCAATGTGCCATAACATGAACATGGAATCTCCATATTTCCTTTATTGTCCTCTTGCTGAAAAATATGGCATCCAGCCAGTGTGGCATCTCCACTTTTCATTAGTGATTTATATTTAAAAACCTCTAACCCATCCTAACCCATTAATCCCTAACCCTAAACCTCTAAACCCTACTCCCTAAATCCCCATTAACCTCTAAATCCAACTAGGACCTAAACCTATAAACCTACCTTAACCCCTTAACCACTAAGCCCTAATTTGGCCTTATTAACCCTTAAACCGCTAAAATATTAACCCCTAACCCCTTACACCCTATACCCCAAAACCTTAAACCCCTTAACCACTAAACCATATCCTAAACCCTAATTAAAATCTACATCTTATGTCTACTTCTTATATTATTAACTTACTCTCAATTTGTTCATGTGTATGTAGAATATATCCATAAAGAAAAAAGAATATATTTTTTTCTTCTACATTTAACATATAAACATATACAAAAACAATCTGCAATATAAAGACATATAATGAATAACTTACCAAAGGACAATATTCATGTCCGCCTTCAAGGTTTCCATACTCATTACAATGTTTTTTAGTTGTTTTTATTAAAAGTCTCCTTCTATTATAGCCCATGCATTTTTTACAAGGGAAATAATATTTTTTATCACCCAAATCCTCCACCAATGCAAATATCAACTCTCGGCCTTGTCCTCCTAGAGGAATGTTATGTGACATTTTTCCTTACCAAAATTTCAATGATGATTATCTTAAAAAATCAACATCAGTAGTTTAACTATTTGTAATGCAATTAACAAAATAAAATAAAAAATTATTCTGACCTAAAAATATCCCTTATAACCTCTGCAAATCATCGCTAGTATAGCAACAACGTTGAACATCTTTAATATTTCAAACTTTTTTTAATTATGTATCGCACTTTTGTCAGACTTCCGACGGATGTTGACCAAAGAGGCGTTGCTTAACGAACAAAAATAGAGACTTCTTCAAACGTTGGTACACACCATTGACTTGGTCAACCATTGAATATCCAACGATCGTTGACCTGGTCAACCATCGGATATCCGATGATAGTCTATTTCATCAGATAGTCGACAAATGTCATGGATTTTTTAAAAAAAATACAAAAAATGCAAGTAAAATCCGACAGTATGGACCATTTTATTGTACTGTCTGAGTACGGCGTCGATTCTTCCACCCATATTTAGTAGTACTTTAGGTGGGGTACCGGAGGTCCAAGACATTATTGATTATGATTTTCTCCTTGGATTCTACTTCTCTGAAATTTCCTAAGATAAAATTGTTTTTATATTCAAGTTTACCATGATGACTCTAGCTAGATTCCATTCCACCTGTCATGCTTTTGGAGCTTATTGAATGGATACTACAACCATTCCAACATTTGTTTGTTATATTAAACATAGCTTCAGAGTTACATTTTGTTTCTTGTAGAAGCACGATGTCTTGTTTCTCTTGTAGGGTTTTTTTTGAAGAGGTAGTGATTTCCTTTGTTGTTAAGGTCTCTCACATTCTTAGTGATGATTTTCATATTTAACTAGTTCGGGGGTGGATCAGATACTCATATTAGAAATCCTTGGTCCGACCTTAGTTGATTCAAAGGGATCATGTTTCTTACCTTTTTTCTCATTAGTTTTTCGCCTTGGCTTGCCCTTTTTTTCCCTTCTTCTCTCTAGATTTGAGCGGGATTGTTTTGATATCTAATCCATGTTGTTGCCCTATGTATTTTTGTGCATATCCTCTTTGTATAGTTGTGTGATATTCTATGGGGGGGGGATATTCAAGTACTCCTACTCAAACTATTCTTAGAGTAGAATTGTAGGTCAAATCTATCATCTTATGTCTTCTTTAGTATCATTGGAGTCTTCCCCAACATCATTGGAGGAGATTATCCTGTCATTGATTTTACCTTCACCATTTTGTATATGCATGGGAGTTTCCTAGTCTATTACTTTTACCTTCCTTATTTATTTTTTTGATTTCTCTATTAGCATTGGGTTCAGGTTTGTGGTTTCTCTTACCTTTGATCTATAGATGCATGTTTTTTCCCTTTTTTGTTGGTTTTTGGTTACTCTTAAAAATATTTCTTCTTTGGGAGTTGTTTTTCTTAGGGGTTGAGATTTTATTTTGGCTAGTTTTCATTTTTCCATGGACTTTTTGAAACCCCTCCTCATTATTTGTCTCCAATGTTTTGTCTTTGTTGTTGGCCTCATTTTTGGGGAAGTTTCAAAATAAATGGTCATGCTCACAACACTTTTTGGGACAGAGTGGTACGTGCTCATAGTCAAGAGTCTAGATCCATTATACATCATAATAGTTGGTGTAGATGGATTTAAGAAGATCTCCGAAGACATTCATGTATATGTGCATTTGGGTGTAAGAGGTGTATCTTCCATCCTTAATTATTGTAGAGGTATTGATGTACGAGATGAGTGTGTTTTTTATGGCACTCTTAATTATATGTTTTTCCCAAAATTCATGTGGAAGTAAGTAAATATTAGAGTCGTAGAAGTTGGGGTCATTATCAAAGACTTGGTCCCTATCCTCTATACTAGTGAATATTGTCATGAAGAATCCTTTTGAGCCAAGTTTGAGCTCTATGGCTCCCTTGGATTTCCATCAAGTGTTGATTCACCAATTCAAGGCTTTCTTTGTTGGGAAAATACAAATAAATTTCCCAATCGCTACATGACAATGCCTATATTGGATGTAGTTATCAATGTGTGTAGAGGTTACTTCATAGAAAAGGTTTCAACTATTTTTGCTAAAAAACTATATATTTTCATTTATTGAGTTTGTTTGTGTTCTGATTATGAAGGAGAAGGCTCCACAAGTCGTTCCCTAATGACTATATCTTTGAAGGAAGTTGGTAATGCCTCTCCCAACATTAAGGAATATCTGCAGGGTGTAAGTGAGTTTTGGTCATAGAACCTTAGCATTGCCATTGCTAGGGTTTTTTTCAATCGACTCTATTAAAATTCACAATGAAGGAGCCTAATAAAATACTATTTTTTTTACCTTCCTCGCTTTGCAATGTTGTTAAGAGTAAATAGTTATACAATCATTGGAGGCTTGGGTTGTTTATGGTCTTGAGTTGGGGAAATTAAAATTTCATGAAGGTAAAAGGGTTTCCATGCTCTATTTTCATGGACCTCCCATACCTTATGTTTATCTCTATTTCATTACCTATTTGGCTTTGTTATCGATTATGGAGAGAGAACACTTTTTAGTTCTTTGATGATCATGTTATGGTTTGTTTCACTCAAGTTTATTTTTTGGCAGCTCTTTTTTTGGTTAAAGTTGACAGTTCCTATTATGTTGCCTCCCTTTGTGATTTATTTTTCCTTGCAATGATATTATGGTAGACATGCTTATGATATTATGAGGTTGTTTTGTTTTATATGTTTGCAGACCCCTTGCCCTTGATTTTGAGATTTTTGGGCTTATTGGTTATGGAATTTTCACATTGGATTTTTTCCAACCTCTACAGTGTTTTTGCCATCTATTTTATGGGGACATCTCATGGCCTATTGTGTGGAAAATGCATGCATTCTTGGTTGTTGGTTTTTCCTTGATCACATTTGATTTGTAGTTGGTAAATATATGGTGAAGGTCATGCATTAGAGTTGAAAGTGTTGCGGGAATTATGTTCCAATGGTCAAACCTATAGGTGTCCCTTTGTTTTTATTCATATTTTTTGTTGTAACAATTAAGACCAATCTATAAATTTGTTTACTCATATTCCTCATGTCGATTCCTAGAATGATATCATGTTGATTAATTCTCTTGACTAATGTTCCAAATGATTGTTGAACAAAAATTATATTTTGGTTATTTTATTGCTTAGTTTCATGGATATTTAAGATATGCGTGCACTAGTCTTGGTTTTCTTAGACCCGGTATTGTCATAAGATGAGGTGTTTCCTTGCAAGCCTATCTCATTCCATTGTTATTTCCTCTAGTTGATATTTCAAATTCAAATTTTTGTTAATTATGGATTATGAGGATTTGGTTATAATCATGTATTATGTCTTTTAGCTTGCCACAAGTTGTTGAAGTTGATTGTTATGGTGTCTATTTTAATGCATATGATTGTTCTTTTCTAAGAACATCATTCAACAATGTTTTAATTTTTTTGGCCTATCCTTGCTTAAGAAATCTCTTGGATAACACAACCTTATATTTGATTCTATTAAGGATCTTCAATTCCTTTTGGTCATGTTTTAGATTACGTTGTAGCTCAAAGATATTCAACTAATAATGATTTCTAATGGGAGGTGGTTAGTTATGGAACTTAACTTGCTTAGCTGGAAAAGTTTTCCTCCCTTTGTCCAACTTATTAGCTTTGTTTTTCTTTGCAAATACTTCCTAGTTGTTTGTTTTATTATGTTCACATAGTTAGGAGATTATGGTCAATAGTCCCAATTTACTAGTTGATTTCCATGCATAATTTGATTTAGCATCAATCTCGTTGAGTTGATATTTTTGTATAGGAGCCTTAGCTGATTTTTTGTTATTGGTTGTTATTTCTGGGTGGAGCGAAATTGCAACCAATAACAAAAAAAAGAGGCCCAAATATAAATTCTTGGAGAGTTGGACGAAAGAAAAATATATTTTTTTATGTGCACTTTAACGTTGACCTTGAAGAGTATGTGCCACTTACGCAAACATAGTATTTGTATTTAGAAGATGGGTCTTCTGACCAGCCTCCCCTATCACATTTTCCTACTCTTGTAAGGCCTTATCCGAGCTTGTGAGAGATGAACAATGCTAACCCTACTTTTACACCTAATCCAAAACTTGCTTGGGAGTATGAGCAACCTACAAATAATGATGGTCAAGGAGATGTTTGTGGACCTAAATCTACTAGCTAGTGGGATGCAATTGAGTCTTCTTACTAAATTACTTCTGCTCCACAAAGGAATACTCCCAATGTAGTCATCTCTAAATATTCTTATGTGCTTGATAATCTAAAATCCCATGTTGATGATGCACCCCTAAGTCTTCAAGGGCCTTTAAAATCCTTTGTTGTAAAACCCTCTATTGTTCATGTTACTAATACCCCCATGGTCTCTCTTATAAAAGGTCATGCCAATGATTCCAAGGATTCTTCCCCCTGCTCTCACTCTAATCAACTTTCTTAATGCATGAGAATCAAATTTTCATTTGATGATATGCATCTTGAGGCAAATCTTCACTCACGACCTGCCCATAGAGATCCTCGACCTTCCTCTTCATATCTCTCAAGAGCTATTCTCATAGGTCCTATATTTTATTTGGTTTGGTTTTTGTCATGGTCGATGGAACTTGGATGGATTGTGTGGAATTTTACAATTGTATATCCAGGAAATTATGGATTTCAATAAATCGGTGCCTCAATTTTGATATATTTTATAGCACCTCTAGTTTATTGTGTCTCATGGTGTTCAAATGTTATTGATAGTACTTGATTTCAACAATTGAGAAAATGTGGGCTATCCCTATTTTTCTTTTATAATGGTCATAACATTATTTAATGGCTTATGTTATAATATTATTTGCTTATGCATGTGATTGCATAAAGGGTATATATAAGGTGTGTTTTGGAAGTTATAAGTTGAATATTTATGGGAGTCACAAACTTTTTTTATTTTGAGTTTACCCTTTAATCATTAACCTTTGGTAATTGTTACTTATGTTAGCACCCTATAAATCATGTATTAAATGGTTCATTTTTGCAGTGTTTTGGCATTATTTTATAGCTACGAAAAAGTTTCGCAGCAAGGGGGATTTCGTAGTGCTTCCAAACTCGATATTTTTGCAGCACCGGGAAACCAACATCAACATAAGTGGTGTCAATGAAAAAATTAAAGAAGCTTGGGGCAAAAGTTACATGGTTGTGCAAATAATAAAAAATTGTTTTTTAAAGGCCAGTTAGCTCTCGGGCCTATTTTGGTTTATATGCAGGGTTTCAATTATTTTTTATAAAAGAATTGGGCATTAAGATCAATCTCCAAATATCAAAGCCAAGACCACGAGATACCTAATACGACATATGACTCATCACAAAGTCAGTGCCTAAGCCACCAAGGAGAAGAGCGCAAGCTATTGCACACCGCATTGAAAGAAAATGGGAGTGCCTTTGTATATAAACACCATAAGATATTTTTGCGCCAGAAGTATGGGATATATCCCATGAGAATAAAATTAAAATACAGCGCACAGAAGCACAAAGAGCGTCGAAGATGTAACATCCCCAGCATCCAACTGGGCTATGCCACGTAAAAAACTTCGAACTGTATGCAAATTAAAACATATACACACAGAAAATATTGTAGAACTTTATATATAAAACTTATAACAGAAAAATACATTATGTAAATGCACATACAGAATAACAATAAACATATACATGTAGCATAGACAGGCAATACCGATAAAAATAAACACATAAATAATAATGGAGCATATAAATTAACACACAAATGACACTTATCTTGGTAAGAATATCACCAACTGCATGCATACCTTCCATGAACCTCCCAACCTTAGACCACATTTCTCATCACTCTCAGTAGTGGTTCACCCCTGAGCTAGGACTAAAATCCACCTGGGTAAAGGGATTCCTAACCAGGCTGATGTATCTCAGATAACAGGAAAGACTCTGACACAGGTGCCAACTAAAACTAGCAGCCTACAATCCCTCATTCCCCACATGCTTATCCCACCCCAGGAAGTGTACCCCTTCTCTGCTCAACGTTCCCTTGGCTGCCCCACTTCCCTTCCAGGGCTTCAGCAATAGGCCGGACAGGAAGTCTCAGAGCCCTATAGCTGCAGTTTAGCACCTTCGGAAATCAATTCCCAGCAATTCTCTCACCAAGAGAGAAATTGCTCACAGGCCTGACAACCCACCTCTTTAGTCTTCCACGGGCCTGACAACCCGCTTCTTCAGTCCAACTCCCAAGCTAACTAGGTACAGGTACGGGTACTGGTATGGAAATAGGTACATTGATAGTAACAGAAAGGTACCAAAGACATCTCAATGAGTGAGTGAATGATGATGGAATGAATGGGAAAATGAACTAAGTCCAAACTTTATGTATGCATGTTCCCAACTTGACACTTCTCATGTTGGGAGCTACTTTGGCCCACTTGTCCCCATCCTTAGAACTTAGGATAAGATAATTATCCATACTTTATACTTTAAGGAATATTAATATAATATCCCTTTTTGGCTTAAGCTCCCTAGATTAGCCATTTTCCTTAACTTTTAGCCCCCCGTTTCCCTAACTAGTGGATTTTAGTCCCCCATACTCTTTTATCGTGGTCGGTCTACACGCAGAGATGTATTTTATATTAATGATAAGACATATACAAAAATAGGCTCACTTGCCTTTAGCATCTAGGCTCTCTGGCCTAATTCCACACATAAGCCTCCTAGCTTATAATAACTGGCTCACCAGCCTATACAACACAACATATACACAAAGGATCCCTGGCCTCAAAATCGCGCGCACTTAAGTTTGATGTGCGCAGTATCCTAGAATGTGCACACTTCATCATTTTAGTGCACAGTACATGTGCGCACTATACCACGGAAGGTACATACAAAAATTATATCAAAATGCTCGCCATCTTAAGTACATTTTCATTTACATTTACAGTTGGGGTTTGGCCTAGGGGTATTACAATCCCCTCCCCTTATTTATGTATTGTCCTCATTGAATTATGTACATATATACAACCAAAATTTCAAAAATCCTCAAAAATATGCGGGTATTTTTCCCGCATTGCATCCTCAAGCTCCCAAGTAGCGTCATCTGGACCATACCAGGTCCATTGGACCTTTACAAGCCCTATGGCTCGATTCTGGAGTTGTTTGATTTTCTGGTCCAGATTGTGTACCGGATGTACCTGGAAAGCGCCTTCTTGCTCCACCTGAATCACATTCCAATCAATAACATGATTAGCATCAGGTATATATTTCATAAGCAATGATACATGAAATACATTATGAATGGTCATTGATGTAGGCAAGGCAAGCATGTATGATACAAGTCCAATCCTCTCTAGGATTTCAAATGGCCCGCAATAGCGAGCTGCCAAATTTGAACAATTTCCCAACTTTAGGGAACTTATGTTGGCCTTCACTTTCAAGAATACATGGTCCCCCACTTTAAATTCCCTGTGAGTTCTGCCCTTATCAGCATAGATTTTCTGCATGTCTTGGGCAGCCTTTAAATTTTGTTTTATTTTCAACATTTTCTCCTCCATTTCCCTAAGTAAATCTAGCCCAACCAC
>JASDQU010515127.1:65863-81895 GCA_032191745.1 Picea mariana | reverse complement strand
CTTTCAGTTTGTTTTCCTCTAGTTCACATTCGTTTCACTTATGTTCTTTCTTCTAAGCATAGATAAGAGTAAATGATTGGAATTCATCCTTGATATATGCTCCCTTCAGATAGTTAATGCAAGTGTCATGTTTTAATGATTGCAGGTCCAGAATTCACCCTTATTAGGTGCTATGTTCATTGTAGTCAGCCTTTATGTTATTTCTTCTAAAGTTACAATTGAGCATTCATCATTATTAGATGCTCTCATTCGTAATGGGCTTTTCTTATTTCAGTCTTCCCATCATCTAAATATTGTTTATTGCTGAAAGGTGTGCTTACTTTGCCTCTGTTCCCTAAGGAGTACATACTTGTGTTAATCTTCATAGTATATCTCATCCTTTGACCCCATCGCCCAATGGTTCCCTTCTCTTGTTTGTCTTACCAACCCTTTTAAAACAAAAACAAAACATGTGCTATTGTAGAATCTAACCTATGTGCATTTATTGATGAATCTTTTGAGCTATTACCACTCATTAGACATCTGAGAGAGCTCTCTCTGGTTGGAAGGGTAAGAGTCCAACCTAAAGTCGGTTTAAGGTTACTTTGGGGTTTCTTTGAGATAGCCCAAAGAAATTACCAAGTGCTAACAGCTTCAAAGTTTTATTTTTATCCCTAAAAGATCTCATATATTTATTTATTTAATGCAAAACAATTTGTAACTATTTTGTGTCCTCCAACTCACTAGTTAAGTGAAAAGGATGAAGAGACAAAGAGAAGTAAGAGGTATGCTAGAGCTATGTTGATTTTGAGATGAATCTGTGTTTTTACATCATTTTGTTGCATTCTTGAATATCTAATGTTGTGGTAGGATATTTAGAAACTTAGGAGTTAGTTACAATCAGCTTGGTCTAATGTGTCTTTAGGAAAAAGTGTGTTTCTTTAGTATGCATTTGTAGTTATGTAATCTGACGGTCATGATATGTTCTAGACATACAATGATCTAAAAACACATATTCTTCTTGATCTTAATGACTATATTGATTTGTGTCTTAGCACCAGATTGTCCATGATCTCTATTTAAAGAGCATCGAGGGTCATTTGTTGATGATCGATTGTGAAAAACTCTCTTGTAAAATATTTTTCTTTTCCATTAATATATTTCCTCAAGTGGTCGTGTTGGTTGGGACTATGGACTGTTTCCCTCTTTGAAGGCTTTAACCACATAAAAACATTGGTGCATTGATATTTGGTCTAGTTGTGTGACTGGTTACTTAAGTTGATTTTCCTATGTGGGAATTCCCTGTTTTGTTGAACCTGGTATCGAAGCCCGTTTGAAGACCCGCTCTCATTGTAGATCGAGATCTTGAACCTGTGTTGCCAAATTTTTTGGTTCTATAATTTATGTGCATTTTTGGGCAGAGAAAAATATTCCATTGCATTTGGAGCATTTCTTTCAGTTGAAAACACTTTTCGTTTCACTCAAAAAGGTTTTTGCATGCTCAAGATACGACCATTTTTTTAAGATCCGAAGGTATAAAATGTGAATATGCCCTTTTAAATTTGTTTATTTATGAGTTAGAATTCCAATTTTATTTCTTTTATTCCAAGTTTGCTACTCTTTTTGTTTGCATATGTTATTTTTCCTACACTCTGTGCTATATGGGAAAATTAGAAAAAAAGAGTGGAAATTGTTTTTTTTTTATGTGTATGCTCTTTGCTTTGTTGTTATAGCCTTAATTTCCACCCTACATGCCAGAAGGGAATCCATGAGAAGATGTAAGCAAAAATACATGTTTTTCCTAAGATTTGAGCCTTTTTGGAGATCATCGTTCGACACATAATGGACAACAAGCAATGATCATGACTGCTCATAAGTGTTCAACAAGCGATGACCCCTCAAACTTCTAGATTCAAGGAGTTACGAGGAGATAGGCGAGGGATGAGTTGTATCTTCGTGGAAAGGGCATAGGAACTCACAAAATTTGAGTCTCTAGTGGTCTCTATAATATCTAGAAGCTCTCCCAAGCCTCCTCCAAAGAACTATATAACAAAGGCAAGTCTCGAGCAAGAGAAGAATCAGAAGTAATGTTATGTTGTTCATTTGCATAGGTGCTTGTCTTGTCAATCACAACTAGAAGTCAGAGAGCATAGCCTAAACAAGGAGCTAAAGGGAGAAGCAAGAAGCAAGGAGTCAAGGGAGAATGACATCATCACCAAGGTATGTTTTGATGTAAGTTCTATATCATATCTAATAGATCATTGATTTTCCTCCATATCATTTATGTTCAGTTCATGAATGTTTAGATATGGTTCATTCTATTATAGATCTTATTATAATCAAATTAGATCTAGGATTCTAATCCCAAGTAGATAGGTACAGAGGTATTTCTTGTATTTTGTGTGTAGGAAGCAGGTTGTGGAGCTTAGAGCTGGAGTTTTGGGTCTACAAAAACCAAGATATATGAAGGCTAACCTACATATTAAGGTATGCAATTTCCACCACTCCTTAGGTTAGTGATGAATCCATTTGTTTGAATATAGATCTAAGGAAATCATAGAAGTCTAAACCCTCTTTTGTCTAGGCTTATTAGGCTAATCCTAGGGATATTTTGTTGATCATTTAGTGAGATCTCTGTCAGATTTATCCCATAACATAATTGACGACCATACTGAGGATAAATTCTTCTCTAGTTTGAGTCTCTTTGCCAATCCTTTCCTCTTCTTCATTGTGGTTTTCTTTTTATTTTCATCCATTTATTAATCCAGACCCTAGATCCACCAGATTTGATAGAACTGAGGAAAATCTAACAGATCTGGAACAATTCCATCTTCTCCTAAAAAACAACATTTATCTGCATCATCATTGGTTGAAGTACAATCATCATATGATGACCCTCACTTGTTGAGTATCTTATGTCCCGCAATGACCTTTGAAAACTACCAAATTGCATAGAAAAACCCAGGCCTTTGAGATTAGTTTTGTACTATGATCAAAAAGGTTTTTCAGTGGTTTGTTTTGATTAGGTCTTGTCTCTATTTCAGTCATTGGGTCGCATGATTTGCTTTCAAGTGTTGTTTGAGTGCATTTTTGTGGTTTGATTTCCATTTCTTGGATAGGTTCTATCTCTGTCTAAGAATTACAGTGAAGTTGGGTAGGGAACCCAACTGATCTGAAGAGATCTAGTTGTGTTTTTTACTGGTTGCATTGCTCGTCCTTTTTCTACTATTGTTCATTACTAGATCTATCCGCCTAGGTGAGTTTTGGGTGAGATTGCAGTAGAGACATTGGAGTGAGTCGATCTAGCATCATTTCCAATTTCCTATTGCCCCTTTGCTTGTTGATTGTTGATGTTTTTTCCTTTTTCATTTGTATTCTTTCTTAGATCAATAATTTTTGCATTTTGATTGGAAAAAATAACCAAAATATCAAAAAAGACAGAAACTGTTGCATGCTTGACTACTTTTGAAGCATTAGTGAAAAGAGTGCATTAGCATCATTGTTTCATTTCATATGTGAATTCCATGTTGGTTGCTTGGTGTGTGTGAGGTTTCATTTTTAAAATTTGCAAAGAAAAAGGAAAAGTCTCTTCCCCTCCCAAGGCTAGATTTCTTTAAAGTGAAAAATTTGCATTATCATCCTTGCATTGCTTGGTTGGATCAAGAGTCAAAAAATCACCAAAGTTTCATCTGCTACCCTTGGACTTAAGAAACAACCATAAAAAGAAACTTTGTAATCTAAAATCCATCAGACATTTTTCTTTTTATAGTGAACCAACATTAGATAGGCTTAGGGCCATGAATTAGGATTGGAGAGTAAACTCTCCAAGGATACAAAATGCAACTTAGGAGTCATTAAAGAGTGTTAAATCCATTCTTGCAACCATTGTGTCAGGAGCCTCCTCTAACACAGGAGTCGAGCACGAGGTCACATTGGGGAAAGTAGGGAGATTACCCCTCTCTGTTTGTTTTGGTGTTTGTGGTACCACTTCGATTGCTACATATACAAGGGTGTTGGCATAGGGGCAGACCCAGGGTTCAACGCTTCAATAATGCACCAACAAAGCCCTAACTACCGGTCCTTCCAGCAACACCTGGGAAGCAAGCAAAGTCTCACCCGAGGTAAAAGCAGGGGGGGTTATAGGACTCAGGTGTCTGTAACCAAGCTGGGACACAGATATGCGATAATAACACTTCGCAAAGTATTATAGCAACACTTAGAAGGTGATATGCATTAATTCATTAGCTTTATTAACATCGCAGAACAAACCCTAAGATAGATCGGCGCAGTAACAATAAAGATACTTCAATCATTTAGCACATAGCACTGAGTTAGATCTAACATTCATTAATTCTTAACACATCTAAGCATTGAGCATCAACAGATCTATCTAACATTCATAATAAGAAAAGCACTGAGCAGAATCATAACATAACCAACAAAGCACAAAGAAAACCAAAGACACAAGATATACGTGGTTCACCACAGTGTGGGGCTACATCCACCAACTGCTTCGTCTTCTTTATTATTCTTCAATATCTTACATTCCTTCGCTCCTGTGCATTAATCCACACGTCCAAGCTTCGCACCAAATAGGATATATGTGCACTAAGCACCAGATCCTCCTTCCCAAAACTAGGTCAATGCTCAGAGCCAACTTCTCTATTAAGCACAGAGCCTTACATATGCATTATGTTGCACAAAGCAACTCAGAAAGATTTTCACTTATCCTTCCAAGCTATAGACTTCCTTCTCTCTTTCTACATTACATTCTTACTTATTTATACTTTTACAATAAGGCCTAATCATGGGTAAACCCATGGGCTAACATCCCATAACCCATTACAAAAACCCTAAGGAACCCCTTGTTGGGTCCACAAAGCCCACAAAATAAGTAAGATCTATGATCTCAGCTCCACCTGGGCGCTCCATCTTCGACCAGCTTGTCGAAGTCCAAAAGTGGTCCAAAACTGACCAAGGTTTTCTCAAAACATGGTCGAGGGCCAACAAACCCCCAACACTCACTTTTGACTCATCCTGAGTCACTCAAGTCTGGTGAATGTCGCTTCGAAGGCCTCGAGCTTCACTCGAGCTACCTCGACTTGTTTCTTCGCCTAAGCCTCCTGCTCAGCGAGCTCCTGGATCATTTTCTATGTAACAGGCCCTTCCATGCATTTTTCTGCTATCGTAACCACTTGGTCCAATTCCGAGCCTTGTCCTTCATTTTCTTCAAACACCTTGCAGGCTTCATCCTGCATAGGTTTTAGTTTCTGCATGACTTCCATTACTCTGCCCTAGATGGTAGTGATCTTTTGTTGTACCGTGCGTTGTTCCTGACATCTCTTCATTTTTTCCACTGCAGTGAGCAGCTTTATTTGTGCCTGCACAGAGGAGGCTTGTTGTTGTGCCTCTTGTAACTATGCTTCCAATTTCCTTAGCTCCAAATCTTCTGCGAGGTGTTCATAAGTCTGCATGCTTCTATCACTCAGTTGTTTTCACTCTGAGGAGAGGGCCCTTATCCTTACTACTGCATTCTTAGCGGCTTCCTCCCTCTGGTCATGCACTTCCTGCACGGTGCTCAAGACTGCTTGGACCTCCAACTCTGTTATTCTTGCTTGAAGTTGTTGGATGGCCTCAGTGATCTTCACCACTTAAACCTCGACTAACTCTTGTTCCCCCTGTGCCAAACCTGGCACAAAGCAAAGTGATTTATTCACCACTTCTTTGACTGCAGTCTTCTCTACGAGCAGTTGGTCCTTTTCTTTCTGTAGCTTCACTTTGTTCTCCTCGAACATCGCCCGAAACTCACCTCTCTCATTTTCATAGGCGTTTACACAATACCGCGCTACTCGTAGTTGCTCTAAGACTTCCTCTTTCTCTTGTTTCAAGGATTATGTATCCTTCTCCTTTTCTTCTTGGACTTTCTGAAGTCGAGCCTCAGTCGCATCTGCAAGTCTTCTTAACTGGGTGGCTCATCCCCCAACTCTACAACCTGTGATGAATAAGGCGCAGGTCATTGTTCTTCAGTAGTGGGATCTGTCCTAACTGACTCCCAACTACATGTATTCCTTTCGGGATGTACGCGGTGATCAGGGTGTACTCATAGTCGCGTGGGATGTTGTTGCGGTTAACCGCGCCAGCCAACGGTGGAATATAGTCTATTAAGATTGACGGGATCTACTTTGCATTAGCCAGATTGTCGCGATGCTTACTTCATTTCTCAGTCACGGGGTTGATACGGCCAGAACGACATCTAGTCGAAGGGGAAGCATGCAGTCCCATGGTCAACTATGCCTATACTCCTTCAGACATAGCTCTATTATCCATGAACTTCTTAATAACCTCCTCGACGGACTTCTCTAACTCAGTGGGTTCGCCTAACATTCTCATTGTTAAACAGGCAGGTTGGGGTAGGCGAGCAGGTAAGCGGGGTAGACAAATGAACAATGACATCTAGTTTCTGATAACACAGCTCGACACACAATTAATTATCTGTTAGCTAAGTCAATCATGGGTGGCAAAAAGTGGTCCCGGCGCAACGTCTGACGGGTTAAATAAGTGAGCGTCGCAACGGATTCTTCCAACAGGCAGGATTTCTTCCATTAATGTGAATCTGTCCATTATGGCGCGGTCTCCACGTCCCAAAAGTGGTCCATTCGCCCATAAATGTGTTTCCTAGCCATTTTGGAGCGTCGTTCTAATGGTCAGGGCACCTCCAACGGTCATATTGCTTCGCCAGGGTGAAGTCCCATTCTGCATGGTCCTATTGTTCCGGCGAGGTTCAAATCCTGCGAACCTGCCTCCTGCGAGGTTCTAATCTGTGAAGTATTCCATTTGTTCTTTGTAGCTTCCTGTAGCTTTTCTAACTTGGCTTTCTTTTTATTGATCTTCCTTGCCTTCTTCCTTGTATTCTAAGTCTCTCTGACAGTTTCTGGAATCCTCTTTCCATTCTTATTCTTATCCTCTCCTAGCGTAGTGACTTCACATTGTTGGTGTGTTCTCAAAGGGTTCAAAGTTAATACCCCTTCTCTTATTAATTCCAGGGTGGGTATTATGTTTTTTTTGCATAGATAGTTTCTTCAAACCTTCTTGCGTTCTTTCAACCTCGACAGCTAATTCTCTTGCCTTCTGTTGCTTCAACTTATCTTCTCGTTCTTCTATTAGTCGATCTATTTTTCTAGCGATAAAATCCCTTAGTTCTTGTTTTTTCTTTTCTATAGCTTCTTCCTCTACTTTCCTTCTGATTTTATCCTTCTCAATCCAAATCTTTCCTAACAAAAGCGGGAAAGGGGCGATGTTCTCAACAAACTTAATGACTTCAAATTCCTCTTCAGTCGATGTTCCATCGATGATAACAGGTACATTAGTAACTCTTCCACAAAAGGTTATCAGCTTTCCCTTGAACAAGTCTATTCTTAATAGTGAAGGTACCACATTAGGCTTTCCCAAAATTTCCCAAGTATCTTTTGTCATAACATTCACTTGTGTTTCCTCATCCAATACACAGTCTATGTCGAAGTCTTCTATTCTTGTAGTTATGCGTTGTTTTACTTTCAAGATCTCTGGTAAGCTGACATCTTTCTGATTATTCATTGTTTCTTTCAACTGTGATAACATAGTTTGATCTTTCTCTAATGATTTCTCTTTATGATTCTTTAACATGCTCTTAGTCTCTTGCCTTCCTTCCTAGTTTTCTTGTCTCGTGTTCATCCTTTCAACTTTAGCAATCATCCTTGGACAATCCTCAACCTCATGACCGACAATTTTACAACAAAGATAAATAGGACCTATACCAGGGAATTCCTTAGCAAGATGTCTCGCTCTTCTGCAGTTATAACATAGTTTCAATCCTCTTTTTCTTGTATATGTTCCCCAACTTCTCCTGTACTGCGCACTCGGATCACAGTGTTGGACCTGCAATCTGCAAAAATTCTTTCTAGGTTACTGCATCCACTTATTAGTCCAAAAATTCTTTATATGCATAGGAATAACATATCTTTCTTCATTTCTATTAGCTTTACTTAGATCAACTCTTTCTTCCAACTGCGCCCTAGCTTTCAGACTAGGAGAGACTCTATTAAACATACCTAAATTCATGCTTTCGAAACAAAAATTTTCACTTATATTACTCTTACCAAAGCACAGAGCTTTAGATCTTACCTCTTTTCTTCATATTGGGTTTCTTTCTTAGCACAGAGCTTCGCAAGTCAAGTAGAGTATTGCGCACTACAGCAACAGATCTATGCATAGAGCTTCTCTTCAATTCCTATCAATCACAGTTTCATGTCCCGGCAATGGAACCATTTGTTGGCACAGGGGCAGACCCAGGGTTCAACGCTTCAACAACACACCAACAAAACCCTAACTATCGGCTCTTTCGGCAGCACTTGCAAAGCAGGCGAAGTCTCACCCGAGGTAGAAGCAGGGGGGGTTACAGGACTCAGGTGTCTGTAACCAAGATGGGACACAGATCTGTGATAATAACACTTCACAAAGTATTCTAGCAACACTTAGAAGGTGATATGCATTAATTCATTAGCTTTATTAACATCCCAGAACAAACCCTAAGATAGATCGGCGTAGTAACAATAAAGATACTTCAATCATTTAGCACATAGCACTGAGTTAGATCTAACATTCATTCATTCTTAACACAACTAAGCACTGAGCATCAACAGATCTATCTAACATTCATAATAAGAAAAGCACTGAGTAGAATCATAACATAACCAACAAAGCACAAAGCAAACCAAAGACACAAGATATACGTGGTTCACCACAGTGTGGGGCTACATCCACCAACTGCTTCATCTTATTTATTATTCTTCAATCTCTTACATTCCTCTACTCCTATGCACTAAGCCACAGAGCCAAGCTTTGCACCAAATAGAAGATCTACGCACTGAGCACCAAATCCTCCTTCCCAAAACTAGGTCAACGCTCAGAGCCAACTTCTCTATTGAGCACGGAACCTTACATATGCATTTTGTTGCACAAAGTAACTCGGAACTATTTTCACTTAGCCTTCCAAGCTATAGACTTCCTTCTCTCTTTCTACATCACATTCTTACTTATTTATACTTTTAGAATAAGGCCTAATCATGGGTAAACCCATGGGCCGACATCCCATAACCCATTACAAAACCCCTAAGGAACCCCTTGCTGGGTCCACATAGATTGCAAAATAAGTGAGATCCATGATCTCAGCTCTGCCTGGGCACTCCATCTTTGACCAGCCTGTCGAAGTCCAAAAGTGGTCCAAACCTGACCAAGGTTTTCTCAAAACTTAGTCGAGGGCCAACAAGGGGTTTCGTTGGTTAACACCTTTGGAGCTTCAAGATTAGTTACCCTGCCCTTACGTGTGGTCGGACCTATGATTGTTCACCCGATCATTGATTGTGAAATGATAGCCTTAGTGACCTTTCCTAGGTATCCACATAGGTGACTGCAGGTGGTATGTGCCTATAGCATCCCCCGACCAAATTGAGGGACATTATGGTGCGGAATACACATGAAAATGAAATTTATGCTAACTAAATTAATTGCCTTTACAACTAATTGATTTCCAATAGCTTTTAGCTACGAAATAACTACCAGATTTAGCTATTGTCGATAACCATAAAATATATGCATCTACAACATACCAAAATAACATGAATGCAGCTTAATGATTCACACAGCAACATATAAGTCATTCTTAAATACACAGAGTTCATGCACAATAATTAAACTCATGAAGTAACACAACATCAAGATAAAACACTTATCTTTTAATTATGTTGTGCAACCACTTGCTTGGGACAGACACACCACCCAACCATGGACTGAATTTTTTGGATCTCATTAGCCAGTCACCCCCGAGCTGAGGCTATTCATCCATAAAAAGGGTGGTCTCTCAGTGTCCACTCAGAGCTCAGAAAACTCACAACCCAATGATATCTTCCTACAACTATCCCGATTTTCCACCAACTCCCTTCCTCTTGACCTTTCCAACCCATGGAATGTACCCATTCACTAATATCATTCCCTCAAGCATCCCATTCGTTTACCAAGGTCTCTCTGGCACAAGTAACCAGAAATCTCTTAGCTAGGGAACTAAAGGGAACTTGTTGCTAAGAAAATTACCAGCAAACCAACAAAAAACACTTTTTGTTATAGTGCAACTCACTCAGGAGTTAACTCTTCAGGCATGACAACCTGGTTCTTTAGTTTCCAACTCCAAATATGCTCTAATATGCTCCAACTTGTTCTAGAATTCACCCTCCATGGTTGCACCAGCTCCAAGCTCTCATCTTTTTGCTCTACTTGCTCCCCATGCAAAAACATTGACTGTCCAAAAATTGTTGTCCCAACCCATACAAATTTCCTTTCCTTTGGCCTACTTGCTTGACTCGAACACTTCCCTAAGCTGATTGTACTCAACCCCCATGTGCCTAATAACTTTGGGATGTGACCACTCACACCCACCCTCTTACATGTATTCAATGATTGGCTTTCAGAACACTCAATCATAAATTAGAAGGTTCATACAAATAGAAAATTTAGGAAAATGGGTTGAATTAATATACATGGGTAATTCCCCCTTGGACCCCTCTTGGCCATTATCCTAGATGCTTCCCTCTCTTGTGAATTAATTTAGCTCCCATCTCTTGTCCATCTCTTGTGAATTAATTCATCTCCCATCTCATTGGCGCAACAGCAGGCCCCCTAGCAGCATATTGTCTTAACCCATCCTTTCCCCCCTCAACGTCAAAACATGGTTGCCAAAAATCTTGCCCCCTGCAAGGGGGCATGGCAGGTACCCCTCATCACGAGGGGTCTTCCTCGAATACTTTTGTGTTCATGTGTGACCACACAACCAATTTACAGGTGCAAGCCAAGAACTATGGTATTTTCGAGCCTTCCCATGTTGCGCCAGAAGAAACATCTTTTTCCCAGCCTAGTAGCCCTCTTCATACTGAGAATCAATCTTTTGACATATCGCTTCACCCCTCGAAGGGAGTTCTTTGAAATACGATTCATAATCCTAATACACGGGCCACCCACAACTACAGTAATGTGGAAGACTTGGCCTAACCACCATGTGCCATGTCTGCACTTGAATTTCTCCAAAGCTTTCCAGTGCAACAGAAAGCCTTGTTGTCTGCCATAGGTGAGGTTGATCCCTCAGAGTTGAGTTTGATGACCTTTGACTCAGGTTAATCATAGGCTCTTCCATTAGGTAGCCTTTCAGATCAAAGTGCGAATGATGGGTAAAAACATCTTCCGAACAGTGGTTGATAAGGGAGACTTGACTTGCATCATGTTGATTTCTTGTTGGAAGGCCATTGGATCCCCTAAGCGTGATACGTCTATGACACTATTGAAAGCGTTCGATGGAAACATGTTCCATCCTCATGGAATAATCACCGTCTTACCCATCGAGTTAGGTGGAAAGATTGTCTTTGTTGTCGTAAATTTCGTCAACGCACCTCTTGGGTACAATATGTTACTCAAGCATACTTGGTTCTACAAGATTACTGCAGTTGTCTCGTCGGTCTTTAGGGTCCTATGCTTCCCTCACCAAGGGAAATTTTTTACGATCGATCAGCTTGCATTCTACACCCAAGACCTTGGATCTAATGCAGGGTCAAACGCACCCTTTTTTAGTGATACTCAACAATATTATATGCATGTTGGTGTGGGGATGTTTAAAGATCCTTTTCTTATGGAAACTTTCCCCCTTCCCCCTCCATCTCTCACTACCAACATAGATCCAATAAACATGATTTCATCATTTACTGATGGATCCCTCGGGTCTTTTGATCCTTGGGTAGTACATCGTCTAGAGAATTTGATTCATATGGAGCATCCATGTCGCTTACCCTAGTCGAGGTTGCCTACCAGCTGATCCAGACAACATCCACTGGCCCTGATTCAGATTCCCTTCAAGATGTGGAGTATGATCAGTACCCAAAGCCCTCTTGGGCCAATACTCCTCTTCCTAATTCCAACAACTTCCTCGATCTTGAGCTTCCATCCAATGAAGCTATCATGGAGATCATGGTTGCACCCGATATGCCATGGGAGGATTTGAATTTTTCACCATCATGCATATTTTCTCCCAGATTTGGAATCGTTAGAGGATGAAATTACAAACTGTATTTCCACTAATAATGTCCAATGATCCCAATATCTTGTTATGATTCATGATGTTTTATCATAAGGGAATTTGGAAAACATTTTGAAAACTATACCCATTGACATTTCATAGAAGCTAGGTGTCGTGGAACACATACTGATAGGTGTTGATTGTTCACCCCAAGAAATTGAAACATACACAGCCTTATTCAAATAATTCCATGATGTTTTTTCTTGTTCCTATGAAGAGATGCCTGGCATTGGCCCCCAGATTGTCGTACATGAGATTAAGACGTATGAAGGAGCCAAGTCGGTTTGGCAGAAGTTTCATCCAGTCAACCTAAATAAAGTTGTTTCCATCAAGGCAGAGGTAGAAAAAATTCTCCATGCGCAGTTTATCTATTTTGTTCTCTTGACCGAATGGGTTTTCAATATTGTTCCAATCGCTAAGAAACATGGCACTATTAGGGTCTGTATCGACTATAGGGATTTAAACAAGGCTTGTCCAAAGGATAATTATCCAACCCCGTTAATTGATGAGATCATCGATGAATGTGTCAGTAATGAAATCTTCTCATTCATGGATGGTTTCTCTGGCTATAATCAAATCCATATCAAACCGGATGATCATCACAAGACTACCTTCATTTTTCCTTAGGGTACTTTTGCTTATCGAAAGTTGTCATTTGGTCTTAAAAATGTTGGAGCCACTTTCCAGCGGGCCCTGTCATACGCTTTCCACGACATCAAACAAATTGTAGAGGCATACTTAGACAATTTTGTTGCTCTCTCTATGCGCCACGAGGATCACCCCAGTCACTTGCGGGCCATTTTTTATCTGTTTTTGATACTATAATATTCATTTGAATCCACATAAATACATCTTTTGTGTGGTGTATGGATGATTGTTAGGATTCATTGTGTCCAAGTATGGGATCATGGTTGATCGCTTGAAGGTAGAGGCTATTGTCAAATTGCCTCCTCCTCATACCATTAGCCAACTTCAATGTTTGCAAGGGAAGGCAAACTTTTTGCGTAGATTCATTGCCAATTATGCCGAGATCACAAAAGGATTTAGGCACTTGCTGAAGAAATGTGTACCTTTTGTGTGGGATGACCAACCACAATTGTCATTTGATGCCTTGAAGAAGGCCTTGATGTTGACTCCCTTATTGAGCCCTCTTGATTACACTCAAGACTTTTTTCTCTATCTCGCGGACTTTGAATCCACCATTGGCATGGTGCTCGTCCAATAGGAGGATGCGCAATGATAGCACATCATTTACTATCTTAACAAAGGACTTGTTGGTCCCGAGCTTCGATACTCTCATGTTGAGAAGTTGGCCTTGGCAATAGTTTTCGTTGTCCAACGACCACGTCATTACATCCTCCTGCGGAAAACCACTATAGTTTATGATTCCAACCCAATGTAGAACATCCTTAGCCGTCAGATCATTGGTGGAAAGTACTCAAATTGGATTATAATCCTCCAAGAGTTTTACCTGGACTTTGTTTCATCCAAGTCTAATAAATCCCTGGCTTTTGCAAAATTGATGTTTGAACTTTCTCGAGCCGATGAGGAACCAATGGATAATGACTCTTTCCCTGATGAGTTCTTGTTCCTTATTGACTCATCTGATCCTTGGTATGGAGATGTCTTGGTCTACCTCCATACTCAACATTTCCACCCTCAACTTTCTCGTGATGAACATCGATGCATAAGGCATCAGGATAGACATTACATTATTGTAGATGACACCCTATATCGTCGAGGGGTTGATTTGATTCTACATCGTCTCCTTATCCATGAGGAAACTAAACTAGTTATGAATTATTTCCATGCAGGGGCATGTGGTGGTCAACTCTATGGGTTGTCCACTGCCTAGAAGACATTACTCGCTGGTTATTCCTGGCCCGCGATCTTTAAGGATTGCATAAATGCAGTCCAGAATTGTCATTCTTATCAAATCTTCACTCATAAGATGTTTGCTCATCCTGCCCCCTGCATCATGTGGTTACTTTCGGCCCCTTTTCCAAGTGGGGGATTGATTTCATGACATGTAAGCCTACCTCGGCCAATGGTCATGGCTACATCATCGTGGTCATTGACTACTTCACTCAATGGGTTGAGGCTTTGCCTACCTTTTCTAACAATGGCACCACTGCCGATATTTTTGTGTTCAATCATATTAGTGCTAGGTTTGATGTTCCTAAGACCATAGTGACAAACCATGGGTCCCATTTTCGTAACAAGATGATGACCGAATTAGCTGCCAGGTTGGGTTTTCACAATGAGAACTCGACGACCTATTACACTGAGGCCAATGGCCAGATAGAAGTCATAAATTGTGTCCTCAAGACAATGATTCAGAGGATGTTAGGGAAACATAAGATAAACTGGCATCTTATGATATTTTCGACATTATGGGCTTACCATACCTCTACCAAAACTGCCACTAGATTTACACCTTTGCAACTTGTTTATGGTCTAGAGGCAGTATTACTAATTGAATGTGAAATCCCGTTGTTGAAACTTGTCATAGAACTCTTTCACAACACCTCCACTGAGGAGGAGTGATCCAAAAATACTTAGATGTAAAAATAACTCTTAAATATGCATAAAAATCTGACCAGATTCGGTAAATGAAGATCCCTTGACTATTTGCAAAAACAAATGTGAATATGTTTATTTGTCTATACACTTCATTAATATTGATGAATGACTTGAATAATTCTTTGTAGATTATTGAGATGACATGACAAAAAATAAAAGAACTCAAATTACATATATGGATGGCATATTACTTCATCTTCAAAGTCCCTTTAGATAGCATGATTTTTCTCCATAATCTAAAAATATCAAATTACATTACAATATGGGCTTGCAAAAAGCCAATTTATTAGACTCCCTATAATTCCACTACTCAAAACAAGAAAATAAGTACACCATTGAAATCCTTGTGAAATTCTGAGAAATTTGACTATAAAGTCGACCAAATTCCGAACAGGCTCAATTTTACCCTCTTTGGCACGTAAAACAATGCGTTAAAAGCCCATTAATGAAAATTTGGACTAAGAGTTTTACAAGTGACCTATGATCACAAAATAGACTTAAAATTCATGATCCTTGTGGAAAAATGAATCTAATGAGTATAAACTTGCTTAGGTGTAGACAATATACCTTATGGCACATTTTTCCATGCAACACATAAACTTTGCATGCAAAACAATGCAGTCGTACTACCTTGAAATATGTGCCTACGTAGGAATTTGTGCACATTGGAATCTGTGCCTCGGGATGTGTGTACAAGTCTCTGGATTCGCACCATTAAATAGGTCACGGCCCTACCCCCTTGTCCACAACAAACTGTAACTTAATTCTAAATTTGGAGGCATTCGGGAATAAGTGGATGGTTTGGTGTGTTGGTTAGAACCATGCTTAAGTTTAAAGAAGGTCGGGGATTCTATTCCCCGCGATCCTCTCTTCCGTTGGAATATCTGTTAGTTCTATTACATATGGTTATAACCGTATGCAATATATAGTGTAGTGGTTATATATGGAATATAATATGGTTAGCCCCCTCCGCGCAGTTTGGATTGTGGTCATATGAAATAGTACAATCACCAAGGGCTTGGGGCATAGCCCTTGGCCCCTTTTACCCCCATATGAAACTTAATACAATTTCAAATAAAATTTAACATGTAGTTTGGTCAAGACTCATGTTATGGAGGGACGGTAGGGGAGGCTTGTGTTAAGGCTTTGGGAGCTCACGGGTTCGACCGTCATCGACTCCCAAAATTTTACATAACATTGCTAATATAGGCCAATGGGAGGCTCACACGTAGCAGCCTCTCATTAGATGATCCAGATTTTATGAGAAGAACAAAATGACTATAGATTATTAACAGGTGCTTAACACAAAATAACAGAGA
>JASDQU010515127.1:50692-64539 GCA_032191745.1 Picea mariana | reverse complement strand
TGGATCCATCCAGAGGTCTCATGGTCACAAGAGTCTAGCATCGTGGTGAGTGTCGGGACTGCTGGTCTGCTGAGGCAATCAGTGACACGATTGGTGCTTCCTGTTTTATACTTGATGTTGAGGTGGAATTGCTGCAAGTATGTGGACCACTTTTGATGGTGGTCATTCTACAATTTTCCTTGTGTATGCATGAACTGCAGTGGCTTATGATCAGTGTGAATGACTGTCTCCTTCCCAAGAATGTAATGTCTCCACTGGCAGCAGGCTTGCACAATGGAGTACATGTATTTGTCATAAGTAGGATACTTATGGACAACATCTCATAGTGTCTCACTATGATAGGCCACGAGGTGGCCATGTTGAGTGAGAATGGCGCCCACAGCATATTCTGAAGCATTTGTCTCGATCTCGAAGGGTTGTTGCAAGTCTGGTAGTGAAAGTACTGGGGCTTAGCACAAGCATTGCTTCAAATCATTGAATTTTTGTTGTTGGGACCGGCCCCATGCAAATTTTTCCTTACCACCACCCTTGGTTATTTGGCTGAGGGCCCATGCAATATGGGAGAATCCCAACACGAACCTGCGGTAGAAATTGGCAAGGCCCAAGAAGCTCCGAAGCTCAGTGAGTGTGGTTGGGGCTCGCTAGTCACGGATGACTTGGATCTTGGTTGGATCCACATGTACACCATGTTGATCAACGATGTAGCCCAGGTAATGGACCCTGTCCATGCCGAAGGAGCATTTTTCCAAGTTGGCGTATAGCTTGTGCTGCCACAGGGTGTGCAGAACCTGCTGAATATGCTGCAAGTGTTTGGCCCAAGTCTTGTTGTAAATGAGAAATTCATCCAGATACACCACTACAAAATTATTGGTGAATGGTCACAGGATATTGTCCATCATCCTCATGAAAGTGCCTGGAGCATTTTTCAAACCAAAGGGCATGACCAACCATTCAAAAAGGCCTTCCTTTTACTTGAAGGTGGTCTTCCATACATATGTTTGTTCTATCGGGACCTGGTGGTAGCCAGACTTCAAATCAATCTTACTAAAGTATTTGGCCCCCGTGAGTTGATCAAGGAGGTCATCGATTAAGGGAATCGGGTACCAATTTCTGACTATGATTTTATTTAGATCCCGGTAATCAATGCAAAGTTGCTAGGTTCCGTCTTTCTTTTGTACCAGCACGATTGGGCTCCCACAAGGTGATGAGCTGGGACGGATGTGCCCCTTGTGGAGCAGTTCTTGGATCTGTTGCTTGATCTCCTCATTATCTAACAGAGAGTGACGATAGACTAGCCCATTGGGCAGCAGTGTGTCAGGGGTCAAATTGATGGGGTGCTTGACCTGGCAGTGCAGAGGTACCCCGGTAGGTGAGGAGAAGATATCTGAGTATTCTTCCATGAACTTATCTACATGCTTCTGCTATGTGGAGTGGTCGGCCACAGAGACCTTGGGTGTGGTTGTGATCTTTCTCTTATTCTGAGAGAGAATCAGGAAGAAGACAAACTTCTTCGTCTGAGAGATGACCTTCCTGCATTTCTTAGCAGAGATCAAGGAAATAGCACTAGGTGGGACAACCTCAAGTATCCTGTTCAATTTCTTGTTCAAAGTAACAATAACACTACGAGGCCTAGACTCACATACAGCATGAACTTTCCATAAATAAGGTTGGCCCAAAAGAACTTCACAAAATTCGAGAGGAGCAACATCACACAATACCTCATCTTTGAAGGGCTTGATGTCGTACAACAGTAGGCACTGTTGGCTGACGCAGAGATCACTTCCTTGGCG
Source organism: Picea mariana (assembly GCA_032191745.1). NCBI lineage: Eukaryota > Viridiplantae > Streptophyta > Pinopsida > Pinales > Pinaceae > Picea > Picea mariana. The sequence continues at coordinate 62,749 of JASDQU010515127.1, read as the reverse complement.
GAGCCATCCAATGGTGTAGGGTTCTGGGTGCGGCATTGTCGGCAGAGCCAACCACTTGAAAACCTCTGCTGAGATGAGGTTCTTCTAGCTACCGCTATCAATGATGAAGTGTAATGAGGTGCCTTTTACCCACATCTGTGAATGGAAGAGGTGCTCTCCTTCTTTTGGCTCGTCTGGTTCATAAGGCTGGAGCTTGGTGGTAGCAATGATGGCATTAGGTTTGGCAACAATGATCTGTCTTCCCCTTTATGGTTCTAGCTCAGAGTCAGAACCCACATCTAATTCAGAGGCTTTCACTTCGACCACCAGTGACTGCTTTGAGTGGCAGTCAATAGTGTTATGCCAAGGACTCTTATGGAAGTCGCACCACTTCTAGGTATCTTTCTTTGTCTTTATGGTGTCCTTCTTTGCTTGCGGCTTGGATTGGTTGCCCTGATACTATCCATCTTTGCTCTATCCTTTGTTTTGTGGGTTGGGACTGCCCTTTCCTGGCTTTTGTTGTGCGGGGTTCCCAGGCCCAAATTGCCACATCTTTTGTTTGAGATTTTGCTCGATTTTGATGGCATATCGGTAGGTCACACCCAAGGATGAGATGTCCAGAAATTCCATTTCGATCTGGATGTATCTATGCAGATCATCATGATACTTGAGCACCAGATGTTTCTCTGAATCTTTGATACCTAGCTTGGTGCACAAGGTATGGAAGATATTTGTGAAATCTGGCACTGCTTGGTCTCTTTCTTGTTGTAGTGTGGTCCATTTGGTATACAAGTCATCATAACTTCCGACAGGGTAGTATTGTTCCTTAATAGAATCCCTGAAGGATTCCTAGGTGGTCGTGACTGTAAATAGTGAGGGTTCCTCTGTTTCCTTTTGCTCACAGAAAGTTTCCCACCAATCTTTGACATGGGGAACGGCTTTGAGGAGCACAAAAGTAATCTTTTCTCTATTCGAAAAGTTATGGACAGAAAAATACCCTTCTAGTAGATTCAACCACTTGTCTATAGCATCTACATCTACCTGACCTTCAAATATAGGAATATCAAAGTTTATTTGTACCTTGAAGGGGGCGGCGCCTCCGCTCGAAGAAGATGTGTCGTCTGTTGGTAGCCGCCGAAGGATTTGCGCGAAATTATCCATCATCTTGTTCCTTTGTTGCGTGAGGGCTTCCTCAATCAACAGTTTGAAAGGATCTCCTGTCCAATCATCTTTATTTTCTCCTGCCATGAGAGGTCACTTGGGCGTGCGAGAGCTTTTGTCCTCAAGAGAAACAAGCTCGAGGCCCAACACTTTGTACTCTGACCTCGTTGGGGACATACATTAAGATGACAAGGACCAGACCACTCTGATACCACTGATCTGGATGTTATGAGTAGAAAAAAATGACTACAGATTATTAACAGGTGCTTAACACAAAATAACAGAGATAGAGTAAAATTGGTTTTCTATTCAATAAGGAAATAAGTTGAAACTGTAAAATGTAGCGGAAACAAGCTTGATGGAATGGTAGCGGCTTATCTCTGAGAAGAGATGTGACGGTTGCGCTCATTCACAAGAATATGATTCCAATGAGGCTTTGAAGGCCTTTTTACAATAAACAAGAATACCAAAAACCCTAGAAATCCAAAAACCTAACCCTAGGAGGTGAAGCGCCAAAAGTCATGTGGGCCCCGTTTGGGTAAGTTAGTACATCAACTTCCTGGGGTTGTAACTTTTGAATACGATCTCTATTTTAGGCGTATGATAGCCCGTTGGAAAGGTATCGTCGAGGAGATTCATTTGGGGGGCTCAATCATGCCTTTAGATATCATAGGGAAGCTTGATCTCAAAAAACCTTCATTTAGGCCCTCAAAATAGCCCCAGAAGTCAAAACTGCTAAAAATAGTAAATTGCCAAATTGTTTTGAGCTAGTTGGAAAAGGTGGGTGGCCATCGATATCCACCTAGATCATTAGCTCTATTATGCCACGTGTCAATACTAGACTAGTCCACTTGTGTGCCACATATCAAGACCCGGTTACTCCTACATGCCTGCCACATCAACCTATACTATCACCTGTGCCACATCATCATGCCATGTGTCACCCTCTGGTGGTGCCACATGGCAACCTTCTTTGACTTTTTCAATAATTTGACCAAACTTTGACTAATTATAACTTTTGCATACGAACGTCGTTTGAGGTGTCATTTGCATCATTGGAAAGCTAACGATGAGCTCTACGCATTGATGTCATTTTATCGATCATTTGAGACGATCGAATTTTCAGCTTTTTTGGACCCCCTGGGACCTCTACGAGCATTCTGGATCATCCTAGACCTTTATGAGCATTCCTTAGATCATCCAAGATCACACCTCCCCACTGGAGGACTTTTGGACCTCCAAAAGTATGGATTATTCATAAATGAAGTGAGAATGCTTTTACCTCACTTGTTCAGTATCATCCATCCTTCCTACTTGGATAACAAGCACCTGACTCATCACAACCATAATGAAGACTAAAACAAAATTGTTGACCAAGTTAACCATTCCTTTAAATTCACAAACTCTGTCATTCATTGTTGTAGTAGCCAACCATACTCCATTTATTAGTAATAAATTGAACAACAAAATTGAATATACAGATGTGAAAGAGAATGAACCATCAACATTTTTTCCCTTCTTAATAGGAACACTATCAACCAAAGGACTTGTTCTACTTTCAACCATAGGTTGTAAACCTGGATCCTAGATACTAGCATTAGCTGGCATGTGCCCTGTATTGACAATTGTTAAATTAGTCTTCATCTTATGAGCTCTCACAATGAACTCAATTCCATCCTTGAAAACATGATACTTGTTATGTTCCCTATAGAAAATGGCCTTCATGTCATACAAGTATGGACTTCCCAAAACCATCCCGCAAATGTCAAGTGGAACAATGTCTAACTCTACCTCAATAATGAAACTAGATGTGATCATGAACCGTAACTTGCACTGATTAGTTACATTTACCTGAGTGTTATCACAAATCCAACCCAAAGGATATGGTCTTGGATGAGGCCTAGTTTCCAATCCCAACTTCTAAACAACTTTCTCTGAAATAAGATTCACATGTGATCCACTATCAACAAGTGTATCAATCTTAGTGCGCTTTGACATAACTCGTAAATGAAACGGTTCTTTTATTTTCCTTTCATCGGGGATTACTTTAGACTTTGTAGAAGAAGTACGCAAACTGAAACTTGCAATAGAATATTTAACTTTGATGCCCATAGTTGTAAACTTAGTTTCATACTCAAAATCTGATCCAAGATATTGAAATATGGTTGTGATCTTCTTTTTACCCTTCCTAGGATGAGCACACTCTGGCTTCAATTCTGGATGCAACTTCCAACAATGATTCTCATCATTCCCTTTCTTCTCACAATGAGAACATGTAGGTTTTTTCTCTTTATCCTTCTTCACTGTAGTTGTCTTCTTACTCTTCCCTTTTCCCTTCGACTACTCCTCAAATTCATGTGGCTTCTCTGACACATCCTCAACATGTTTTCCTTTGTTGGCTTCAAAATGTGTAGCTTGTATTGATACTTAATCAAGATTAGTAGGATTAAACATCAATATGATATGGTGAAGATGTGAGTGCAGATCACCAATATACTTTAGAAGAGTCTTGGGAGTATGTACTAGGATTCCCAAAGACAATGCCTTCCTCTTGAATTCCCGTGTATAAGATTGAACATTTTTCCCTTTTCCTTGTCTCAGATGTTGCCAAGCAATTATTCATGTTTGCATATAATATAATGGATAAAATTGTTTTCTTAATGCAACGGTAAACTCAGTCCAAGAAGAAATGATTTTACCATGTTGAATAAGATCAACCTATGTTCGACTCTCTCACCATATAAGAGTTGTGCCGCTCAGGCGAAGAGTAGCCAATTGTATCCTTGAAGTTTCTTGTATGATTTTTTGTATCCTGCAATATCCTTCAATCTGTTTGACCCAATTATCCAACTTCTCTGCATTCAACTCTCCATCATAAGTAGGCAAATCAAACTTTACATCTAGCTTTAACAAAGGAAGATCATCAGAATGAGAAGACTTCTTAGAACGCTTTTTCCTCTTATGAGAAGAATGTTCATTTCCATTGGAAGATGATGATAATGATTAGGATGAGGATGAGGATGATTTTGGGGATGCAGGATATCCTGGAGGTTCTTCACCTTCTCCTTCTCCTTCAGTTTTTACCATTGTTTCAACTGGACCACCTTCATTTTGAAGAGGAGTTTCTCTTCATCTTTCTAGGTCTTTCCACAATTCCTTAACCATATTTGTCATCTCAAGGAACACCCTTAAAAACTCCTTATCAATATCAGACATAAATTCTTCATGCTCCATTTCTTTCCTTCGAGTGAATCCCCTTAAACCAATTTCAGGATTAAAACTTGCAAGCTTGCCTTCACCTCGATTAGACTTGGACCTTGTAAGCATTCACTTGCAAAAAAATGTCAAAACCAGCTCTGATACCAACTTAATCTAAAAATACTTAGATGTAAAAATAACTGTTAAATACACATAAACATCCGACCATATTCGGTAAATGAAGATCGCTTGGCTATTTGAAAAAACACATGTGAATATGTTTATTTGTCCATAAACTTCATTAATACTGATGAATGACTTGAATAATTCTTTGCGAGTTATTGATATGACACAACAGAAAATAAAAGAACTCAAATTACATATATGGATGACATATTACTTCATCTTCAAAGTCCCTTTAGATAGCATGGTTGTTCTCCATCATCTCAAAATACCAAATTACATTACAATATGGGCTTGCAAAAAGCCAATTTACTGGAATCCCTTTAATTCCACTACTCAAAACAAGAAAACAAGTACACCATTGAAATCCTTGCGAAATTATGAGAAATTTGACTATAAAGTTGACCAAATTCTGAACATGCTCAATTTTACCCTCTTTGGCACGTAAAATAATGCGTTAAAATCCCATTAATGGTGATTTGGAATAAGACTTTTACAAATTACCTTTGATCACAAAACAGACTTCAAATTCATGATCCTTGCGGAAAAACAAATCCAACGAGTATAAACTTGCCTAGGTTTAGACAATACCTTATGGCACGCTTTTCCATGCAATGCAAACTTAGCACACAAAACAATGCAGTGAGTATTGCCTCAAAATATGTGCTTGCATAGGAATATGTGCACATTGGAATGTGTGCCTCAGGATGTGTGTACAATTCTTGGGATCCATACCATTAAATAGGCCACAACCCTACCCCCTTGTCTGCAACAAACTATAACTTAATTCTAAATTTGGAGCCAGTGGATGGTTTGGAGTGTTAGTTAGAACCATGGCTAAGTTTAGAGAAGGTTGGGGGTTCTATTCCTCATGATCCTCTCTTTTGTTGGAATATCCGTTAGTTTTGTTACATATGGTTATAACCATATGTAATATATGGTGTAGTGGTTATATATGGAATATAATATGGTTATCCCCCTCTGCGCAGTTTGGATTGTGGTCATATGAAATAGTACATTAACTAGGAGCTAGGGGCTTAGCCCTCGGCCCCTTTCCCCCCACATGAAACTTAATACAATTTCAAATAAAATTTAACGCATAGTTTGGTTAAGACTCATGCTATGGCACGAAGGTAGGGGAGGCTTGTGTTAAGGCTCTGGGAGGCCACGGGTTCAACCCCTGTCGACTCCCAAAATTTTACATAACCTTGCCAATATAGGCCAATGGGAGGCTACCACATGGTAGCCTCTCATTGGCTCTCGTATGCCACATGTCAATACCATATTGGTCCACTTGTGTGCCACATGTCAAGACCTGGTTAGTCCTACATGTCTTCCACATAATCCTGTACTATCACATGTGCTACGTTAGCATGCCACATGTCACCCTTTGGTGGTGCCACGTGGCACCCTGCTTTGACTTTTTCACTAATTTGACCAAACTTTGACTACTTATAACTTTTGCATATGAACTCTGTTTCAGGTGTCATTTGCGTTGTTGGAAAGATAACAACAAGCTCTACACATTGATGTTGTTTTCTTGATCATTTGAGATGGTCAAATTTTTAGTTTTTATGGACCCCCTGGGACCTCTGTGAGCATTCCAAATCCTCCTGGGCCTTTATGAGCAATCCTTAGATCCTTCGAGATCAAGGAGCATATCTTGTACTTTGCCTGGCTTGATTAACAACATCATGATGCTACTTTGGCCAATGAAACATACAAGAAGCGTGTTAAAGCTCAGTATGACAAATCCCTCCGTCCTTTTGTCTTTTTGAAAGATGATTTGGTTTTGGTCTATGACCAGGACCATGACACATTGGGAGTAGGTAAGTTTAAACCCCTATGGCATGGTCCCTATATTGTTAAACTTGTCTTGAAGAGAGGGGCCTACGAACTCGTGGACTATGATGGGAATCCTCTCTCGAAGCCTCGCAATGGGATCTACCTTAAAAAGTATTATGCCTAGGCCATCTAGCGGCATTATGCTTTGTACATAGGTGTTTTTTGTTTGGTTTTGGAGTGGTGTGATTTGATTTTTGCATGTGTGTTAATTTTCTTGGTTAGCTCCTTATCATGCTTTATGCTTGATTCGCAGATGTCATCATCCTCCTCCGTCTATGTGGGATATGATAATGGTGCCAGTCGTAGTACCTGGAACATTGCTTTCACCACCTGGGTGATATTTTTGCCCACTGATGAGCTTGTAAGTTCAGGAGGTGTCTACCTTGGGCCTGCAACTAACAATATTGTAGTGTATAGTGTCTTCATTGAACTATTGTCTGAAGCGCTCACCCTTGGTGTTCGTCGTCTAGTTGTTAGATTGGACTTTCAACTTGTGGTCTCACAGTTGAATCGCACATATAGCGTCAAACATCTCGTTATTTTGTGTAAGTATTTGAGGGTACATCTTCTTGAATGTCACTTTGAGCATATTGAATATTGCCATGTCCAAAGAAGTTCTAATGCGTTGGTTGATTCGTTAGCTAACTACATGTTAGATTGACATTTGTCTCATTAAATTAAGTATTTAAGCATGCATGTACATCAAACATGGTTCATCATTCACAGTATTTGAACATCCATAGGTAGCATCCAAAACAAAACATGTATATATATAGTCACAGAGTGTGATTACATCTTTCCAAAAAAGAGGTGCATATACAAAATTGGGGCTCTACTAGCCTTCTGATACATAAATGTGTCAACCAGATAATATATGAGTCTAGTACAAAATGGGGTGCCATAGGCTAGTCATTCATGATGTTAACCTCCATGGTAGCACAACACCTCCCAAGCCACTTTCCAGAGAAGTTGCTGAAAGGGGCGGGAAACACCTTCAGAGTGTCACTGCAGGTGCAGGGGCATATCCTGCTCTGGTGTGGGGGGGCTGACCATGTGTGGTGGGGATTCCCATGGTCATCCCCTCCAAGTTACACCGGAAACGATGTAGTTCTTCATTGTTAGTGCCTCCTTTCCCTCCCGATGACTCCTCGTCGTCGCTTTGGTGACGATCTCGGCCCCATCCTTTCATATGCTCTGGTCCTACATCTACAAAACACAAAATTGTTTCAATATGCACCAACCAAAAAAACAAAATTATATACCAAAATAAAATGAAAAATGGAAATATGAAAAACTCAAAAACAAACTTACCCATGCAGCCCCATGCCTCGCCTGGGGGAAGTGGAAACTCTAGATCCTGGAGGAGGTCATTCCACGCATAGGGGAAATCCTCAATACTGACAATCTGGTGACGCCACCAACTGGAAAACCCAATTCCATAGTGATCTTGATGTTGTCCCCCTAGTATCTCCCCATGTAGTCGACCCAAAACATCATCCGTGGGTCCGAGGGCATTGGATCTCCCATCACCATCCAAGGACTCAACTACGACACCCATTCCAGAAAAATGATCATTAAGAGGTAGTCATAGCCAAATTGCTTCTATTTGCCTCTCTTGCAGTGAGCTAGTTGGGATTTCATATTGGCGAGGACTCCCTCACACCAGTTAAATATGGTGGGCTTTAAGCACATCATATCCACTTTCATGTTGGTCTTGGATGCTAAATGACGACATGTGGATCCCGAAGCTTGGGTGGTACATAAGAGGATGGTCTTGAGTGGAGATTTGTAATATCCTGAATTGGGATCTTGTCACTCATCTTATGAGACCCATACCAACAAAATTCCTCAATGAAATCCATCACTAACCGCTCATCTCGCCCTGGTGAACAATCTACTCGCCATGGTAATCCTCTCTAGGACAATCCAATACAAAAATACACATCATCCATGTCCAGCTACAAAAATTTTCCCTAGATGATGAAACGATCTTGATCAGGCTCCCAATACTGAACCAATTGGTCTAGTAAATATTCATGGGAGCCTAGCAATGGACAACAAAATAACTTTAGTAGTCTACACTCCTTTTTTGGCAAGTGAAGAATGAGTTTTTACCAAGGTGAGTTTCCTTTTATAACTATTTTGGGCAATACAAAATTATTTTTTCACTGTGAGACCAAGTGAGTGGGTTTTTATTTTTATTTGAGCTCATTATTATTTTAATGCCATTTTTAATTTAATTGACCTTGGAATTGTGATGTCCCCCAACTTAACCCGTGAATATTACTATGCCGAAATACACATAAAAACAAACTTTTCTTTTGCTAATCAAAATCCAGTAGCTTACCAGCTACGATTTAAACACATATTCAATTAATTTTTGATGCCCATAATTAAATGCATATACAACACTCTAAATGACCATGACTGACACTAATAACTCATTCATAGCAACAATTAACCATTCACATATATTAAATTCATGGAACAACTTAGCAAATAGATAAACACTTATCTTTTATAAAACGTTTGTGCAACCAACTACTTAGGAAGGATGTTCCACCCAACCATAGACTTGTTGTTCCAAATCTCAACAACAATTCACCCCCGAGCTAGGGCTAGGAATCCACAAAAGAAGGGTGCCTCTCACAGTCCCTCACAACTCGATATCATACAAGCCATTGGTTTTCTCCTATAACTATCCTGAAATTCCTCCAACTCTCTCCCTCTTGACCTCCCCAACCCAAGGAATGTACCCCTTCACTGCTCTTGGTCCATCGGGCGTCCCATTCATTTATCATGGTCTCTTTGGCTCAGGTAGCTAGAAATCTCTTTGCTAGGAACTCAATGGAACTCACTGCCAAGAGAACCACCTGGAAAAACAACAACAAACACTTGTTGATACAGTGCAACTCACCCAGGAGTTCACTCTTCATGCCTAATAACCTGGCTCTTCAATTTTCAACTCCAAAATGCTTCAAAAACGCTCTATCATGCTCTAGAATTCACCCACTGGTTGTTCCATCCCCCAAGCTCTTCTCCCCTCTTATCTACTTGATGTTCATGTAAAACTAAATGTAAAAAATTGTTTGTTACTACCCATACAAATTTCCTATCCTTTCCCAAGATAGTTGACAACTCACTATGCCCAATGTTGATTGTACTTCAACCCCATGCTCTCTAATAACTATGGGATGTGACTCTCACACCCACCCTATGACAAATATTCAATGATTGGGCTCTGATACACTCAACCAAAAAATAGAAGTTTTCCCCAAATGATAATAAAATTCATAAATGTGGGTTTGAATTAATACCCATAAATTATTTCCCTTTGCACCCCTCTTGGGAACTCTCTAGGCATTCCCCCTCTCTTGTGGATTAATCAGCCTCCATATCTGTCCATATCTCAATGGCTAGTATTACATTATATTTATTTACAATTCAGAAAAATACATTTCGCATATACATTGCTTGGCCATAACCACATTATATCTATATTATGCATTAAATCATTCGAGGATTAGTGGGGATGTTACATTCCCCCTCCCCTACAATTGTGCATCATCCTCGATGCACCGCACCATGCCGAAATACATATATAAATTTACATCACAATACTTAGAAAATAAAAGAAAATTTTGCAATATTTACCCTCCAACAACAATGCCAACCATAATCTCTCATTCTTCTCAACCTGTTGACCCAAGGAATGTTCCCCCTTCACTACCTTCAATCCATCAGGTTGCACCATTCTTTTATCAGTGCTATCAACATAGGCAACCAAGAATTTCTAAGATGTGGTTCTGGTAACTAGCTACCCAAAAACGGAGTCTTGCATTTTCTTGAAAATGGGAAAAAATTTGTAGGTATTCTTCCCACATGTTTTCTTCATTCTCCTATGTTGCATATTTAGGACCGTAGCAGGTCCATTGAACCTTTACCATCCCTATGGATTTGTTTTGGAGCATTTTGAATTTCTGGTCCAAGATGCGTACTAGTTCCACCCAGAAATCCCCTTCGTTTTCCACCTAGATCACAATCCAATCAATTATGTGGTTAGGGTCAAGCACACATTTCTTTAATAAGGACACATGAAATACATTATTCACTCTCATGGATGCAGGTAATGCTAGCATGTATGCAACTGGCCTTATGTTTTCTAATATTTCAAAAGACCCACAATATCTTGCTACCAACTTCAAGCAACAACCCAATCTTATCAAACTTATTTTTGCTTTAACTTTTAGGAAAACATGTTCCCCCACTTTAAAATCTCTAAAAAAATTGTTCTTGTCTGCATAACTCTTCTACCTGTCTTGAACAACCTTTAAATTATGTCTGATCCTTGTCATCTATTCTTCCATTTCCTTTAACAAATCTATCCCAATGATGGTTCTATCTGCTAGGTTATCCCAACTCACTGGTGTGTTACACTTCCTGCCATACAAAGCTTCAAATGGACTCATTTTTAATGAGGCTTCATACCCATTATTATAAGAAAACTCCACTAAGTGGATATAGTCTTCCCATTTTGATGGTTGATCCATCACATGTATTTTGAGCATGTCTTCAATTATCCTATTGGTCCTCTCTCTTTTCCCATCTGACTCTGGGTGATACGTCGTACTAAGATTCAAATTTGTCCCAAATCCTTTGAACAAACCTTGCCAAAATTTGGATGTAAACTTGGAATCTTTATATGAAACTATTTCCTTAGGCACTCCATGTAGTATGGTGACTTCCTTCATGTAAATCTCAGCAATGTTTGTTTCCTTGTGTGTTGTCTTCATAGGAATAAAATGTGTTGCCTTAGTCAATTTGTCCACCACCACCATGAAGGAATCATGTTGCTTCATTGCTCTAAGAAGCTTTGTAATAAAATATACCATAACCACTTCCCACTTCCATTCTGGAATAAGCAATGGTTGCAACAACCATGCTAGTGGTATGTGCTCTGTCTTTGCCTTTTGGCACTCTAGACATCGGGCTATGTAGGTAGCCACTTCTTTCTTCATTTCCGACCAAAAGTATTGGCTCTTTACAAATGTAATGGATTTTTTATATCTTGGGTGCCCAACATATGGTGCATTGTGCATTTCCCTCAACACTATATTTTGTAGCTACATGGAATTTGTCACATACACCTTGCCTTTGTACAAGAGGATTCCATCCTCTTTTAATTCATAATCTTTAAATTTTTGTTATAAATTGTCTTGTTGTAAGTTTTCCTTTATTTGTAAATAATGTTGATATGAATTTGTTGCTTCAAGAATTTTGTCTTTTAGATTTGTTTTGTACATGTTTATGGATGAAATATGCACTTCATGAGATCTGTTGTTGAGTGCATCAGCCACCTGATTTTCTTTTCCTTTGATATGTTTAATTTCGAAGTCACATTTGCTAAGAAATTCTAGCCACCTAGTTTGTCTAGCATTTAATAGTGGTTGTCCAAATACATGTTTTGGATCATATGGTATATTCTTAGCTCAAACCTCTTCCCCATGAGGTCATGTCTCCACATTTTTAATGCATGTACAATTGCTACTAATTCTAGATCATGAGTAGCATAATTTCTCTCATGCTCTTTTAATTTTTGGGACTCATATCATACCACATGATCTTTTTGACTGAGGACTCCATTGATCCCTTCCTTGCACGCATCCATGCACACTACAAAGTCTTCATCTC